>JAWNOM010000307.1:0-38345 GCA_035045965.1 Drosophila aldrichi
ATGTATATATTTATGTGCCCAACAGGCATTTGCTTAATTAAAGGCACACAGACATATCAAAATGCCAATGAAGCTGCACCGATTGTTCGATGCCAAAAGATGTTGCGTCGACAACTTTTGTCTGTGGGCATAAATGATTTACGTATGAACAAACACACACACAGAGAAAGGAATAAATGCGGGCAAGCGTCTGTGGCTCGGTTTCATAGTTTACCTCGTAGATATCAATGCCATGGCTGAGTGACCATGAAGTTTGAAAGTAGTCCTCAATGCGCTGCTTCAGCTCCTTGGGCATCTGTAAAAAAACAAGCAAATGCAAATGCAAATAATAGTTATAATGGCTTACGTTTCTTTATCTCTTATTTGCAACAGTTATTTAGCTAATGAGCTGCAATGCACAGATGGACTTAAGGAACATTGCAAGTATATTGGTTTGAAGCATGGGAATATGGAATATACTTTGATATGATCTTCACTTTTTTGAATATTTTATTTTGTATATTTTATATTTTATTTTTATATATTTCTTATTTTATATTTTATATTGTATATTTTATATTTTATATTTTAAATTTATATTTTATATTTTATATTTTATATTTTATATTTTATATTTTATATTTTATATTTTATATTTTATATTTTATATTTTATATTTTATATTTTATATTTTATATTTTATATTTTATATTTTATATTTTATATTTTATATTTTATATTTTATATTTTATATTTTATATTTTATATTTTATATTTTATATTTTATATTTTATATTTTATATTTTATATTTTATATTTTATATTTTATATTTTATATTTTATATTTTATATTTTATATTTTATATTTTATATTTTATATTTTATATTTTATATTTTATATTTTATATTTTATATTTTATATTTTATCTTTTATATTTTATATTTTATATTTTATATTTTATATTTTACATTTTATATTTTATGTTTTATATTTTATATTATATATTTTATATTATCAAATTTTCATCTCATTCAACTTTAAGTCTGATATGAATTTTTGAGCGAGCATTAAGCAGTCATGCATGCTTATATGCTCACAATCCTTTCGCCAGTTTTTATCTTTCCTCATCTCATTTGCATGCAGTTTATGCACGCGCGCTGCGCAAATGCACTTAATTACGCTGCGAATTGCGTATACGCCGTGTGGCTAATGCAGACAAGCGGAAATCTTCGCCGTACTGGCAGTAATATGATGTGCGCGTGCAAGATTGCACCATCAACAGGTTGGATGCGTACTGTCACGTTTCTCACCTAAACATGCACAGCCAAGGCAGCCAGCTTATGACTTTGCTCTGGCATCCTGCCCACCTAATGTTGCGTGCCATTTGGCCAAAGTGTGCTGCATTCCATTAAAAAAAAATAAAAGACAGCATATGAGCTGTATAAGGAGCTGTATCAGGCAGCGCCAGGAATTCATTTCCTCTAAGCCAGGGCCATTTGCGGTTTTCCAATCGCCCATTCAGTTTTAATGAGCACAGCCCCAGGGGACTGAAGCAGCACTCGAGTGCAGCTGATAGCTGATAGCAACAGTTATGAATCACTTGTGATAGACAATGGACTTTGAACGGCTAATCACTCTGCTCGGCTGGCTCGCAATCAATGCTGCAAATAATAATCTAGGTCTAGCTGGCTTAAGGTAATTGACTGTGAGTGACTTTAAATATTCAACACTTTTTATACTCACATTATGCAGAGCTACGAAATCCTTCAGATCACGCCATTTACTCTCGTACAGGGAGCGACGTGAATACATGCGCTGTATGATGGCCGTCACATTACCAAAGACCACGGCGTGCATCAAAGCTGCGTTGGCAATGAACGTATAAATGGAGTGAATTTATGAATACAACAAGAGAGAGGGAGAGAGCGGGAGAGAGTGGGAGAGAGAGACAGCCTGAGAGTTAAAATCCAGCTGATTACCTACCGCCAATCAACATCATTATAATGGTGAAAACCTTCTCGGCCGTTGTATTCGCCGACACATTGCCAAAGCCCACAGAGGTGAGGCTGGTGAATGTGAAATACAAGGCTGTCGAGTAGGTTTCGGCCGTTGTCAGTATGGCAACGGAGGCATTTTTACGCTCGGCCAGCAGCTGCAGCCAACCTGTGAACAAGACTTTTATATTTTTAATAGGAGTAGAACGAAAAGAAATAGAATGAAAGTTGTACAAAGAAATAGAATGCACATATATACAAATTTATATATATAATATATGTGCTTAATGCCATATATAATAAACTTTATGTACTTGAGTCAAATCAGGCATTAGCAAATCCCAGTTAGCAGCACACACACACACACATGCTTTAGCCGCTTATTAAACAGACAATGACTCGACCCAAAAAATATAGAGATAGTGGCAAAGTTAGCTCTGACTTTTGCTAGCTGTCCATCAAACAGTATCAAACGATAAGCTGTCGGAGCACACGCAACACAGAATCCGTGTCAAATCCGGCCAAATGCTTGGGCCGCAACGGAAATGTCAAACGTCAAACAGGCAAACGCCGCATGCCAAATGCCAAAATGGCAAATGGCAGTTTGTGAACTTTCTACCAGGCCTTCTTATGTGTGTGTGTGTAGCCAAGTCTAGGAGCAGCAGAGCCGTGCGAGCATTTAATGTATATCATTTTCACAGTTTATTGATGTGAAAAGTAACGGGCAATTTGTTGTTGCTGTTTGCTCATATTATTTAAAAATAAACAGACACACACATACACTCAAACACACACACACTCACACCCATAATGCATAAATAAATACTAATTTGCTTAAATGCTAAAATATTTTAGTGCTGATTCCTAGATACCCTACAAAATTTCATCATTTATAAATAAATATACTTCTATAAACTTTTCACTTTACAACTTCAAATCAGCATACCCTGTCTTCATCACATCTACAGAGCATAATGCCTAATAAATCAAAATACAAGTTTTGTCAGCCAAAAGACTTAGTTTTCGTTAATGTCTGCAGGAATTAGTAAAACTTTGTTTTCGCCACGCACTGCCAAAAGGTGTTTGCTACAAGTTTTAATAAGGTGTGAGCACTGTGTGTGGCAGAGCATCAGTTGACCAGGTGTAGCTGGTGTAGCTGAGTAAAAGTTTGATGCTTAATGGCTATCATTAGAAAGTTTCGCTTGACTTTGCTTTGCGCCTAAGGCTGACTCATTTAGTGGAAATATTGTGTAAATATAATCAATATTATCATTATTATTATATATTTTTAATTAAAAATTAATATTGAAATTAAATATAATATTTATATATTTATGAATATTAATTTAGTTTTAATATATACAAAAAATAATAATAATAATTGTAATAAAAAATGTAATTTTGAAATCAATGAAAATATTTATATATTTAGGAATATATATTAATTTTTAATAAATACAGACAAAATAATGATAATAATTGTAATAAATAAATAATTTGAAAGTTAAAGAAAATATTTATGTGTTTATGAATATTTAATTATTTTTAATATATACAAAAAATAATAATAACATATAATTGTAATAAAAAATTAATTTTGAAGTTGAACGAAAATTTTTATTTATCTATGAATATTATATTAAAATAATAATAATCAGTTGTAATTAAGAATTAAATTTAGAATTTAAAGGAAATATTTATATATTTATGAATATTTATTTCATTTTAATCTATACAAAAAATAATAATAATAATAATTGTAATACAAAATGTATTTTGAAATTAAAGAAAATATTTATGAATATTTATTAATTTTTAATATATACAAAAATCATAATAATAATTGTAATAAATAATTAACTTCGAAATTAAAGAAAATATTTATATAGCTATGAATATTTATTAATTTTTAATATATACAAAAAATCATAATAATAATTGTAATAAAATATTTGTTGAGAGTATTATTTTTGTTATTGAACTCTCTTGAACTCTTTTGAACTCTCATATGGCAAAGTTAGAACTCCAACATTTGATGATCAAATCCCCGCAGACACTCTCCGGAGACTTACTCAACTGTGCGCTCACGATGAGCGCGCATTAGGCAGTCGATTACGCCCGACTGCAGTATACAAACGGACTCATATTTGCTCTGCCCCGCCTACGAGCTACCCAATGTCAGCTTATAGTATTCGCAAGGTAGCAATAAAAAGTTTTTAGGGCTCACTCACGCACACTTACACACACACACACAGACACACACACACACACATACACCTGTCTACCTACTTAAATTACAATAAACGCTGATTTGATATTGTTTGGCTGTAGCTTTATGCAAAACTTTGCGATTTGTATGTGTTAATAAGCAAACATTTTGGCTGCTGCTTCAAATGGCTTTACACATGAGCTGATTTTAAACTTTTTGACGTGGCTTTCACCAACGGAATACATTAGTCAAAATAGATATACGTACATATGTGTGTGTGTGTGTGTGTGTGTGTGTGTGGGGCAAGGCAACAATTTCATTTGGCGTTTGACGAGCCAGGCAAACACAATCAACGCTGGCGGCAAACTAACCAAATTACTGTCCAACTAACACACACACACACACACGCACACATACAGAGAGGCAACATTCATGTGTGTGTGAATGGTTGCTGCTGGACTACCAACTGACCTTGGCTTTTGGTCCACTACGACTGGCCGGCTCAACTAGAAGGACCCGCATGCCCCCCACACCCGTCTACTCACCAATGTTACTCTCGGGAAACCATTCGTACTCCTTCACAGCGATGACATACCAGATGCAGGCGAGCCAGTGTGCTGCCAGTGTAAATGAAAACATCAACAGCGTCAGAATCATGGCCGTATGCTGTGAATATCGATCAATTTTTTGCAATAGCCTGGCCAGGCGCAACAGACGCGTCAATTTGACAAGATGAATGTGTGATTCCTATACGTTAGATAAAGCAAAAGAGAGAGAGAGAGAGAGAGAGAGAGAGAGAGACAGTGAGTGAGTGAAAGAGAATAAAAAATTGTTTGTAACGTAACGAGATAAATTGTTAGACGAGCTGCATTGTTGTTGGATGCTGTAAACTTGAGTTAGGTTTTACGTTTTATGCACACGTCGATTGTTTGCTCAACGGCTGTAAAACTATCGATAGAACCTATATAACTGTAAAATAATATTTATGATTTTTGTTGGCTCGTAAAACATGCTGTCACCAATTTATGGAAATTTTGTTATCTTTGCTTTATTGTCATAGAAAATTGCAATGCAGTTTCACAAATTCTGATTGAAATATCGCCAGGCAGGCGAACTATATATAGTATGCCAATATATTCCCCATTCAAACCCTAACATTCTATCCACTCAAAGAAAAATAAACTATACAACAATTAAAAAACTCAAAACTCAAACAGCAGTAAAAAAATTGAGTTTTCAACTTGAGTTGAAAAGCTAAAAAAAAAAAAAATTGTTTTCAACTCAAGCCAAACGGGAATAAATTAGTTTTTCAGAGCAGCTAATGGCATTTGGTGCTAATATCATTTTTGGACCCCTCGCCAATTACGTTGCCTACTTTCGCTGGGGCGTAAATTTCATTAGAGTACAAAATTACACACACACACACACACACACACACACATACGGACACACACATGTTACACCCACACCGAAAGTAGCCTAAAATTTTGACACATGCCCATTTATTAGCTAAATATTTCCAGCCAACTTCCATCCCAACCTACACGAACAAGCAAAGCTAAGTAAAAAAGGGATAGTTAAATAAAATCACAAATAAAAAAAGAAAAAAAAAACGAAAAAATCAAAGGGGCTGTCATCAATGACGGAGAAGTGCTATTTTTTTTCAGAAAACGAAGCGTATCAGAAAGATAGCCAAGCCGAATTTTATAAGGACTAAGGCTGTACTAGAGTTATTGAAGACATCGTAGTTTGCTTTTGTCATTTCAGCTTTGAGCTGTAAATTCATACACCTAAATTATTTTAACAACTAAAAAATAGTAAAGTAAAAAAAAGAGGAAGCAAAGCCTCTTGGTAACTATGGCTGACTTTTTGTGGCATTGTGTCTGAGGGGGGGGGGGGGAAATGGGCACAGAACATTTGCTTCAGTATAAGCTGTAACAACAACAAAAATATAAAAAAAAAAAAAAATTGCGATCTAAGCATTTAGCGTGCAACAGCCTTGCAACAAATTCAATAGCAAGAAGGTGAGGGAGATGGAAAGAGAGCGGGAGAACGGGAGAGTGAGAGACACAAAACTGAGGCAAAGGCTGTCTAGCAGCTATGTGAATGGCATTTAAAGCGTGCAATAACAATTATGAGAAATTTACGAGAACTAGACTTGAGTTATACCCTGTAGAGAGAAAATCATGTGTTTGTGTTTCTGTCTGCCTCTCTCTCTCTCTCTCTCTCTCTCTCTCGAGCTTATACTTTTTACACTCTTAATTTATAGCTCGCACTTAGTAAAGTATTTGCAAGTAGATGTGGCTTTGCTCAAATTAAGCTAAATAATTAATTGAATATACATATTTTATATATTTTAATTAAAATAAATGTATATAATGGAATATTTTGTATTTTTTATAAATTAGTGTATAAACTATAAATTTTCTTATAAAATATATTCATAACTGTATGTTACATTTTCTTATTTTAATATTGAAATGTTTTAAATATGAAAAAAAATTTAAATCAATCAATTTAAATACTATTAGAAATATATAAATTCTTTCAAAAATTTGTATAATAAAATATTAAGTTAATGAAAAGGATTATTGTATATAAATCAATTTTTTTATTATTATTATTATTATTATTTTTTTATTAATTTATCATATACTATTTTTATGTTTTTTTATATATTTTTTATTTATAAATAAAATAAAATAATTTCATTTATTAATTTTCATAATTATTTTATTTTATTTTATTTTATTTTTTGCATATTTTTTATATTTATTATATATTTTATTTTATTTTTTATTATTATAAGAATTTATTATTATTATTTAGGTATTTGTTATGTCATAAATTTATTGATGATAATGATAAATTATATATTTTAATAATGAATTAATTATTATTAAATTAATTATTATTATTATAAGAATTTATTATTTATTATTTAGGTATTTTTTATGTCATAAATTAAATGATAAATTATAAATTTTAATCAAATAATGAATTAATTTTAATTAAAACATTTATGTATTTATATGCAAGTCCATCACATCAGAAATCTTCCGAGCAATTTATTCGAATGCCCGATTACTTAATTTCAACAAATCTCAGCATGCTTGAATTAAATATGAAGAGATTGATGAAATATGAATTGATTAATACAAGAAATACATTTATAAAATTCAAGGAAAATACAGTCTCATCCTATACCATCGTCACACACGCACACACACAATAATACAGAGTATACAGTAATATAAAAAAATAATAATACACACAGACACAGATGAACAGACAGCTGAGAACATGCTGAGGCGCTGTTGCTTTAAGAACGAAGGCACAATAAATGCTTTTGTGTCGATTTTTTCTATAAGGATTTTTCGCATTTACAAAGCCGCGTGGCTAAGCGCAAATTGTGCGTGAGTGTCAATCTGTGTGTGTGTGTGTGTGTGTGTCTGTGTGCCGTTGCCAGGCTAAATTGTAATTCATGTTGCAATTTGTGCTGCTTTTTCGCTTTCATTTGCTTCGCATCCCTTAGCCGCTTTGACTGGCTTTTGGACAAAGTTTTGTGCCGCCCGCACACATTTTGCTTTACTTTGTCGCGCACAACAACAGCAACAGCAGCAAGAAGAGCAACAGCTGCCAGAGAAACAGCGAAAGCAACGTAACGTGAAGCAAGCTGCGTCAACTTGACTGTCATGGCAACTTCCGCTTCCGCTGACCAAGCTAGCCTTCTCTCTCGCCTTAACTCACTTTCTCTCTCTCTCTCTATCTCTTTCATCACTTTTTTCGTCTTCTTTGGGGATCTCAAAGATAATTAAAACTTTGAAATCAACTAAATACACTTGTAAAGTTTGTAGTGCATTAGCTGGAAATTGGTGGCGCAGCAGCAGCAGCAGCAACAGAAGAAGTAAAAAGTAAAAAAAACACATTAAGTAAATCCAAGTCCAACATTTGTCAAAAAGTAGCCAAAATAAAAAGTATATTAATGTTTTTTCTTGGCTGCGGCTATATCAGAGCTTTAAAGCCGCACCAAGAAAAAAACAACGCCAGCCAGAGAAGGACAGAGATAGAGCTGGTAGGAGGAGCAAGACAGCGCCAATAATTATAACGCATTTTGGGTTGCTTAAAAATATAAAGTTTTTGTGGTATTTAGGAGTCCACAAAAGATTTGTTGTTGCGACCTTCGAAAAATGTTTAGATAAAACGAAATTGAGACGGAGAGAGGGAGAGACAGAGCGACAGCTAGCGAAGAGATTGGCCCAGCTAGTTAGCCTTGTTACGTTTTGGCCTTGGCAAGAATTTCCACTTTGATTGCAACATGTTGAGAAATAGCCAGAAGCCAACGCACCATGCTTAGAGTCGACTTAAAACAACTTTTTAGTAGCTGACTCATATTCGCAACAAGTTGACAGCAAAATCAACTTACTAAGTAATTTTTTATTCATTTCTGATTATCCTGAGATATTTGATGCTTGCCCGAGCGCAAAAGTATTTCAACTTGACTCAACGAGGCAGCTGAAAATTTGTATTTGATTTGATCGACTTCGGCGTTAAACGCCTGTAACTTTTTCGTGGCTAAAAACAGCAGCAGCAGCATATATCTACCACAAAAAGTTTGTTAGCCATGAATGGCATAGCCATGACAATGCATAAAATCAGTTAAAAGCCAGCTTCGAAAATTAAGTCAGCACAAAAAAAAAAAAAAATGGCAACTTAAGACACGAGTGGGCAGCATGCTTGAAATATGCTCTTGGCAGCATTTCATGTTGATTTCTTGATTTTTACCATGCCCTATAAAAGGGGACTTTTGGACCAAGCATAAATCAGCGTGGCCTCATATCTATTAATTCATATTTAATCAATTTCAATAAAAATAATATTCAAAATTATTATAACCTCATTTTAAAATTTTTAGATGTATATTTCACAGAAAGTCAAATTTTATTCTGATATATTTATTTTAAAAAATAAGAAAACATATTTTATCCCATAATTATATTTGTACTTAATTAAGAAAAAAAAATATTATTTATTTTTTAGTTTATTTTTGTTTAACTTAAAAATATATATATTATTAAATTTATTATTTAAATACATATTATATTTAACTTTTTCCTACTATATTTTAATTTTTATATTTTCATTATAAGTCTAAATTTATTATTTCTATATTTCTAGTTGTTTCATATATATTTTTATTTTTTGTATTTAATTTTATTTTTTAAATTAATTTATTAAATATATAATTATATATAATATATTTTATTAAATTTATTATTTAGATATTATATTTAATTATTTTTATTTTTTCTAATTAAATATTATATTTAATACGGTATCTCATAGCTGAGCAACCAATGCTGCTCGTTTATCAAGGTCTTTGGTCCGAAACACTTGAAGTGGAAAGCTGACTTCATGGCTTGCAAAAGTAGGAAACAAAACAAACTTGCGAGACCCAAGTAAAGTGCTTGAAAAGACGCGGACAAAATGAAGGAGCAACGGCAGCTAAAGCAGTCGCCCCATTTTCAATACCTGTGCGCAAAGCGAATGAAGCTATAAATGCCGCAAAATGTAGCATACTTTTCAGCGCTCAAATTTATTTGAAGCACATTTGGGTCAGAATAGAGAGCAGCGAGGGCGAGAGGGGCGCACACCTTTAATCCCTTGCAAGTGCGCTCAAGCGGATTCCATTTGCCGTGCCACATAGTAAAGCAGCTTAAACGAATATAAATATGTTTGCTTATGCTGAAACGCTAATTGCAGCAGTGCTAAGCGATCTAAAAAAAATTCTATCGCGCTCTATCTCTTGCCACAACTGAAAACTTAATTAAATTGCAATGGCTATTAAAGCCAGCCAGACAAGTTAAACTCGGCCAAGTTAAAGCTGAGCCAACTTGAAAGTGAACAAAGAGAGAGAGAGAGCGAGAGAGAGAGAGAGAGAGAAAGAAAACCAAGAAAAATGCTAAGAACACATGCATTATGCATGCGCTTAAGCACAGTTTTATGCAAATTCTCTTACAGCTATTTACCATTTGAAATTTCGGCTTAAATATTTGATGCCATCCCTGCTCGGGTCTCGGACTCGAGCTGACGAAAGGCCGACGACAGACGACAGGCGACAGACGACAACTAGGGTTCATTGATAATCAAAAGTGAAATGCCGATTGAACTCTTAATGCTTTGAGGCAAAAATTTCGATTTCTTGTTTAATCTGTCGAGCTATTTTCAAATCAAGCAATTGTCTCAATCGAAGCCAATTAAATTTGTTTAGTCATGCAAGAGTGCAGGCTTAACCAAATTATTGCTCAACATGTTAAAATTTTAAGCTAATAAACAAATTGCAGTTAATAAAACTTTTTTTGGCATTTTAAAGTAACTGCATAAATATGTATGATTTTTTTTATAATGTTAATCTAATGTAATATAAATTTAAAATGTTTTTATATAATTTTATATGTAGTTATATTATTATTAAATATATATTATTTAAAATTTGTATTCTTTTGTATATTGTTTAAAATTAAAAAAATAATAATAATAATAAATAATAAAAATGTTAATCAATTAATTAAATCAATTAATTATTAAAATTAAATAAGCATATTTGATTGAGTTGGCAAACCAAATATTTACGATTTAAATGATAAATAAAAACAAATATACATAAATATAAAAAAAAAAAAAATAACCCAAAGAGTTCCCATTGCTAATGCCAATGTGTTTTGAAATGGAAGTAAACACAGAAGATGTCAAAGAGCCGAAATAGAGCTAGCTAAAATGAAATTATGACAGCCGAAGGCAAAAAGAGAAAGGATTCATGAAAACCTAAGCTGAGATAAATCTAGCAATAAAATACAGAAATAAGATGAACCAGCTGCAAAGGCAACTTGTGTAAGAGAACACGAAAATTTGAATTAAAGAGATCTTAAACTAACTCAAGAGAGGGAGGGCGAGAGAGAGAGAGAGTGGGTAACATTTATTATTGAATGTGCTTGTAGTACCTGCTCTAAAACTAATTAAGAAATAAAAACAAATATGCAGTCACATCCGCTTAGACAAACCAACCCAGAGAGCGTATGCATATCAAATGCAACAAATTTTCTCACACACACACACACACAACCAGCGACCCACCCACTGTAAAGCACCTGCTAAATCAATTTCCTGTGATATGCAAATGGCAAATTAGAATTTTTTGCAATCCAATGCCAGGGCAATAAAACTGTTTTGTAAACGTTGGTTGGCAAACAATTTACTCACCTCGCCGTCGTACAAATCGGAGGCATACAAATGATCAAAGGGCAAGGCAGCCAATAATAAATCGACGGCAAACCAGCCACGGAAATAATTGATGGCAATCTGTTTCGAATTGGAGACGACCTCACCTTTGCGTGAGACAAAGGTTGTGCGAAAATTCAATAAAATATCTGCAATAGAAAAGAGCAATAAATGAAATAAGACAACCAAATAGAGAAAAAATGTTGTTAAATGTGGTGTAAGACACAAAACTAAAAAGTGCCATATTTAGCCTTAAGCTAAATTCAATTCCCAGTCAAGAATACAAAAGGCAATTGATGGGAATCTAAGTATGGCTAACAGGTTGTCCACACTCACACACACACACACACATAGAATCGCAATGCCCAAATGGACATCATCATCATCATCATCATCATGATTATCTGCTTTGTTGTCTAGTGGTACTCACCCACAATAAATAGCGTCTTCAACAATCACATCGGAGACCATCGTCTGTCGATCCGGCTTTGGCAAAATGCGGCATTGTAGGGCACCATTAATGCCACATAGAAGGTCGCCACCAATATGACCCAATCCCATATGCCCTTTGAACGTGCCCCATAATGGGGGTAAAATCAAGCGTGACTTCTTTATCGATTGCGTTTTGTAAATTTCGGGAAATGGTGCCTCAATTTAATGCATAAAGTTCTACAATAAATCAATCACATCAAAAGTCAATTTCAATAAAACGAAATATCTAAAGTTTCACCTTAAGTGCAAAACGAAAATAAAAACGAAACTTAAATTGTTCATTCAATTAACGCTTAGTTTATTGCAAAAGTATTGAGCCATAATATTCTAAAGCAAAAATTAATACAATTTAATAATTATTAAACTAAAATATTATTATGGTCCATTCTGTTATTTTAATCAAATATGATTTTAGTTATACAAAATAAAGATTTGAAATAAAACTATTTACCAAATTAAATAATTTTAAATAATTTTTTTAATTAAAATTAGTTTTATTTATTGATTAAAAAACCTAAAAAAAATAATAGATTTTTTGTAATAAAATTTAAAATTATTTATTTAAAATTTAAATGTTATTTTATTGATTTAAGAAATACTACAAACTAGTTAAAATAATGCAATAAAATATATTTGCAAATAAAAAATGCAATAAATTATATATGTATATAGCAAAATAGCACAACTTAAAATTCTCTAAATTCCATTTAAATAATACGCCACACATTGAGTGTGTATGTTGAGCCATTACCTTCAACAGGAAGCAAAGTGGATTAAAAACGATATACGTTTAATTGAATTTGGGTCGAAATGGCCCTGGCGCCATTCTCCGTGTTTGTATTAGGGTAAGTGTGTGTGTGTTTGCATTTGTATATGTGTGTGCATGGTATTGGTTATCATACTCACATTGCCCAGCTTCAATTTGGTTTTGACACCGCCCTTCTCGGGTTTGTAGTGGCCAGATAGCTGATATAGAACCGCACGACTGCGACGTCTGCCCATATTACAGCCGGCCGGTACATCCAAATTATTGCCCTCACCGGCCTCCGTATCGCCGCCATCGCCGGCGCCCGGTCCGCCCAGACCGGGCAGACCGCCCAGGCCCAAAATGCCGGCATTCGAACCGGCACGGAATCGTGCGCCCAGTAGTGCAGCTGTAAGGGCAAAAACTTACAGATTCGCAACGCAAAAATTTCAAATTTTCGATGCAGCAGCCGCAGACGACAGTCGCGATTTATTAATTAATTAATAGATGTGAATTATTCAAATTTTTTTGTTTTGTTTAGTTTAGTTTTTTTGGATATTGGATATTATTATTTGGGGGTTGGTTTATTTGTTTTAATATGTCGGTTTAATTACAATGATGATGCCGGTTAGAGTAAGAAAAAAGAGCATAAAGAAAGAAAATATACAGATATTGTACAAATACATTTTGAATTAAATTTAGTTAATTAACAAATTTTAATTTTAATATTCTTTTTAGTCAATTTTTAGACAACTTATTTAGCAAGAAGCAAACACACACACACAGATAAACACACATAGACAAAAGTTGAGTCTCGAAGCGACACAAAGCACAAGCTGTAGTTTTTTTTTTTTATAATCGAAATTTTAGTTTATGTTTGTCTTAGTTGCTCTCACATTTACCTTTATTGAAGTGCTTTGGAATAGTTTTAGTTTATTAGTAAAAATGCAATTTCATTTAATGCATGCAGCAATATTTATGGGTTTTATACCCTAAACAAATTGAAAATGACAGTGTTGGGTATATTAGTTGTAGGAAAGATCCCCGAAAAAATATACGTATGCTAGATCAGAATAACGAACTGAGTTGTCCGTTTGTCCGCCCGAATATATATTTAAATTTACATATTTTATTTTATGCATTTTAACGCAGCTCGGCCAAAAGTCAGGGTATCTCTTAAAGTACTACATTCATTTTGAGATATTTTCTAGTTTTCTCTAAAAATTGCATAAATTTTCATAATTTTTCAACGCAGACAAAGCGCAAAGTTTATGCTTTTAATTGTTTTTCGGCCAACAAATGAAAATATTTATATTAAGAACATTTCGCCATAAAAACATTTCACTAACATTTAATTAAAAGCGAAATGAGAATATTTTATTTGTAATTTCAATTTGAATTCAAGAATACAAGCGAAAGTCAAGAGAAAATATATAATGAGTAGTGAAATAAAAGCAAGGGACATGAGCTTAAATACAATCAGTCACAGCCTAGACCAAGCCTGTGTCTGTGAATTTGCGGGCATGTAAACGGGGCTGGTATGCCAACTTCAGTGTCAAGAGGTGGAAAAGTGGGCGAAGCCTGGATGAAAGTAAACCACAATTTCAAATACACCAAACACAATGGCTACAACCTAAAACAATCTCAAACGGTCTCATTAAATTTAACTCAATTTTTTTTTTCTCTCTCTCTCTCTCTCAAAGGCAGCGCGTGCTGCTATAAATTACAATTAGCTTGATTGTGAAAAATATGACCCAAAAAACAAACAGCAAAAAACAACAACAAATAAGGAACAAAAATTAAAAGAAGCAACAACAATAGCCACAACAAATTCGTCATACTAATTATAAGGATTTCATTTTCGATATGCTAACAAAGTGTAAAAATGCTTGATGCTTGCTTCATTAAAAACGTTTTATCTTAAATAACAAAGGTGAAATGAATTTTTAAACACAATTCGATTAGGATCTGATGGAATGTGAGCTCACAGAGAGAGAGAGAGAGAGAGAGAGAGAGAGAGAGAGAGAGAGAGAGAGAGAGAGAGAGAGAGGGAGAAGGACAGAGAGAGAGAGAGAGGGAGAAGGAAAGAGAGAGTGTTGAGCTTAGCACATGAGATATCTAAGCTAGATATTTATTTTTAAGTTCTAAAGAATGTAAACCCACTCATAATAAATATCTACAATATACAAAAAAAAAAAAAAAAATAAATAAATAAATAAAAAAAATATTATATTATATTTTTTAAATGTATATAGCAAAACAATAAAATATAAAATATATAATAAAATTTAATATAGTAAAACTATAAAATAAAATAGTTATACCTACATAAATATTTAATATTCTAATAATATCCATTCTCAACCCAAAGGGTATTCACGAATAACTACTTTTCGTTGATATCTCTCGAAAAACAGGCGTAACTAATTTGATTTCAATTTTGAAGCCAAAAGCCAGACCCAGTCCCAAACCCAAACCCAAACACGGACCCAGACCCAGATCCTTGTACAGTGTGAGGCCCAAAAACCCCGAAAGCGAGCCCATGTACCCTGCGTAGCTGTCATATCGAAATGCCAATTAAGCTGCCAGGCACCTACTCAATGATCCGGGCCGCGGGCTACCAACATTTTTTTACTGTTCTTTTTTTTTTTTTGGAGTTACCATCACCCCCTAAAATTGAGGCCGCACGTTTCGTACGCTCCACGCATACAGAAAACAACTCCAAAAGCAACCAAAATAAAATGTATTGAAGGGCAAAACAAAAATATGGCGAAACAACTGCAAAATATGCGCGATTCAGTCGAGTGTGGCAAATGCCGAAGAAAAAAAAATTGGCTTATATATTTATATATATATATGTATATAAGTGTCGCACATGCCGCACAGGCGAAAAATTGTTTAGAGTAGGTGCTGCGGCTGTTACTCCAGCCACATTCCTGACAGGCCTAATGATGTGTAAAATGACGGTCATTTGAACTGTCGCCGGCCCTGGCTCGCTGGCTCGCTCTCGAATGATAATTCAATTGGCTTGCGAATCTCGGCTCATCGGCCACATCAAACGTGGCAAATTCCTTACAAATTTACAGCCTAATTACTTGTTGGCCTCACTCTGTGTGCATATTTCATTTCATATGGCGCTTGGCTCTCTGACAAACCGCAAAATTGGCCCACTCAATGTGACAGGCAGTGTGACAGATTTACGGTAAATGTCAATGTTTTGTAATTAAATATTATTGCCGATGTGTATTTTCACTGGATTACGTATACGTCGTGTATAATCCGATGCGCATTTATGTGAGAGAGAATGCCAATAGGAAAGTAGACAGCGTTCGCTAAATAAAGGAGTAAACCAAAATTTATATCACGTATACGTAATATGCTCGACAAATATTCGAGCTTAAATCTTATAGCCCACAATAAAATATATGAATAACAAAATAATTGTGCTTGACTCTATTCACTTAACTAGCAAATATCTAGCTTAAATGTGAAGCTCAAAAGAATGTATTATTACGTATACGCAATGTGTTTTCAACATGTGTACACACGATATTAAATCTTTTACGACTTAATGTGACATAAGTTCGTAATTAAATTCATGTGCTTCAGTGCTAAGTTCTTCTGCAAGATAAACTTTTAATACTTGAAATTATTACGCATACGCCATGCGTATGTGGACAATGTCTGCAATTGGCATTTCTATCACACCAGACAATAGGTTAAGGCTATCCATAAAAGAGAAGAGAATTTAAATGCATTGCAAATTAATGTATTGAAGCAATTGCAAATATTACGTATACGTACGGGATATATTTATATACCTATTACCTATGCGTAATATCATTTATATTCAACTATTAATTTGCCATTGGTTTGAATATTTAATTTCTTTAATTGTTTCTTTTCAATTGCATTTGTATACATGTATTTATACAAATTTAAATTACTTAGATTACGTATACGCCAGATAGTCAACATTAATGTGCTGGCTTAGCTAATATATATTTTTTTAAAAAATAATTAAAATTGTGTTAATTTTGTATGCAAACTGTGCAACAGAATTTTATGCAGTGAAATTTCGCACATATTTAATATAGCAAAAAAGTGTTGTCAATATAAATTGAATTCAATTTACATTCAATTCAATTAAATATGGTGAAAGAGCAGCCGCCAACAATACGATATATGTATTTATATGAATATGTCATATTCCTCAGCTAGACTTCCAAGCATCTGCTGCAAATGCCACTGGACACACGCTGTAATTAATGCAATATAAATTGCAAATTTCCTGCATATTAACCGCATGACATGCGCTCGAGCGCTGTCAAAAGCAAATGCATGTTAAGCAGCTGGAAAGCCAAACCGCATTCCAAGCCCTCTGGCCAATCCACATGCAACAGCTGCAGATAAACTTGAAATTTTGCAATTTATTTTTATTTTTTTTAATAATCTGAGAGAAAAAAGAAAAGAAAAGAAAAGAAAAGTATTTTAAGTGCTCATTTCAAGCTGAGTGAAAACTGTGAACAAGCGATTGTTTGTTTTGAGCTGCCCATCCTGTCAGTACTTTGCATGAGTGCACAAGCCCACAGAAACCACAGACGACAGACCAAGCCAGACCAGAGCAGCTCAAGACAAGTCGAGTCCCGAGTCAAGAGTCAAGAGTCAAGAGCGGTGATAACAAAGCCGCGACTGCTAAATAATGATGCCAATAAAACTGCAAATGAAAGCTGCCAGAAGATGTCAGAGTGCAAGGCAGCTAAACAATGCCAGCCAAACCCTCCAGACCAACGTTATGTACCAAATAATTTACCCAGTCCGCTCACTAATCCGCATTAGTTGAATGCGCAATGACCTACGCGAATAAATTCACTTCATGCGCACAAGCCAAACAATTCACTTGGCATTTTCTGTTTGCAATTGTTTTAGTCTCTCTCTCCATCACTCTCTCACTCCCTCTCACTTTCTTTGTCATCCTTTTCTTTGAGAATTGTCTGACTGCACATCAATATTTAAACATGCAAGTTGCTTAATTCACAGCCCTTGCTGTATTATTCAGACTAAACTAATTCAGTAAATTCGGTTGTCAGCATATTTAATGCGTAATCCGGGTCGACTGCTGCGCAGGTGAGTAATAGTTGGAGGCCTAATTGGGTTCCTGACGACGCTCAACATATTTAATGACAACTAAATTATTGCCATTGGCAAATTAAATATTTATTACATTTCAAATCAAAGCTAAAACTTTATTACCTGCAAAATCCATTTGAATTACAGAAAATAAATAAATTCAATTGAAACTAAAATGAATTTTGTATAAATAACTTGAAACAAAAATGAATTTGATAACAACACATGGATAAGCTGATTGTAATTTAATAAATTGAACTGGTGAAAAATAAAAATCTGTTAAATACTCAACGTAAATTGATACTGAGTGAAAACTTTGTAAGTTTAAGGCAGAATAAAAATAAATCAAATTTAAATATTTTTAAATAATAAAACAAGAGATTAGGTTGGAAGCAGATAAAAGTAAGCGAACATAACAAATTAAACGTTAGAAAATATAACGAATTGCAAACTAAAAAAGTTTAATAAAAAAATCACAAATTACAAACTATTCTAAAATTATGAAATTGAAAAAAAAAATTATAAAATATAAAAATTAAATTTTCTAAATTATCTTACAATATTAATTAAATATTTGTTTTAAGAAATAAATATATATATATAATAATACGAATAAATATTAAAAAAAAAAAATAAATAAAAATAAATAAAGTAACAAAAAGCTCTCCGAACTAAAACCTTCTAGTTCACATTGAATTAAAATAAAATCTACATAAATGAAATCTGCATCAACATCAAACAAATCTCATTTTCTACTTTGTTGGTATTAAACCCAATTTTAAATGTCATTTTAAGCAGAGTTAATCCCATTAGAAAAACTACGTGGTGAAAAATTTATCAAATCTCCTTTGGCATAAAGTATTAAAAAAAACCACAGCTCAGTCAAAAAGTTGACAAAACGGAATTAAAAACACTCAACAACAAAAAAACAAAAAAAAAGTACACAGAGTTCGAGTTAAATATTTATATGCACAAGCTCAAAGCATTCCACAAAAAGATGAACAAAATCAAAAATGCTGTTAACTAACGAAACACGAAGAGGTTAACCAAAAAGTCAGTCAAAAATAAAGTTGACATGACAGAAAACAAAAAAAAAAAAAAAAAACAGTTAAAGTGCTCTCGTAGAGACTGCTCGACTGGAAGTAGTGCTGAACCCAGCAAAGAGCTGATATTGCATTCACTTTACACTCTTTTTTATGCAAACTTATTTCTAATATTAAAATACTTATTTTTTTTAACTTGTAGCAAAGGAAGGCCGTAACTCTGAAGTCTACAACTCTAGCAGTATTCATGCAGACTAAATTATCGATTGTTATCGATAAATATGTGATAAACTCGTACTTAGTATAGTATACGGAAGTATATTTTCATATTTCTAGTATTTTTAGTTCACGAGATCTCTACATTTAGTCGGACCGACTCGATCAACTCAGCTTGTTATTCAGATCAGCAATTCTGCCACGCCTCCTTCACAAAAAGCTTATACCCTGATATACCATTTTCAATGGGTATATAAAATGAAACAAGAAAATGCGACCAGCACACAGAGCAACCGCAGACAGGCGTGACAACGTTTGATATATGTATGTATGTACATATATATGACAATATATATAGACATATATGTATGTACATATATAGGTCTATGAGAGTCATTTATATATATATCATGATTCGCCTTCTGACAAGACATTTTGGTAAACCAATTTTTCAAAGATTTTCACATTTTTTTGTTGTTGTTGCTTTATTCGTTTGCGGATTATTTAAGTTGGGGCGCGTGTGATTTGTGCTTTGGCTGTGGCTGTTGCTGGGGTGTATTAACAGTTGATTGTGCATTTTTTGTGTGGGCGTGTCAATTGTTAATAATGCTTGCTTGTTACTTTGTGCGCGCAAATGCATTTGCTATGTGGTTTATATGGTATTTATACATAGATATAGAAAGAGTTGATTTATTTCGTGGCATTTAATACTTACCGCTATCACACTCCTCGTTCACATTCATCTCGAGCATCTTGGTGTGCGTGATGTCCTTGTGGGAGGCCAGGAAGAGCACCACCTCGCGCTTCTCATTTTTAATGGGCACAATGTCAAACAGACACCAAAAGGGCGCACCTGGTTTAAGAGATAAATTATGACATTGACGTGTTAATTAATTAAAGTGACCCTGGACACGGCACAGCTCTCTCTGTAAGCACTGGAAAAAACAGACACTCACAGACACACACACACATACAAAATAGCTGTATATAATCATAATAAACAGTAAACAGCGCACATTTAAGATGAATAGCTGCAGAGCAGATTTAGTGACCATGGCGAACGTTTGATGTAAACAGCTATTTGAGCGATGCTAAAGACGCCTTTGTCTGCACAGCGGCAGGAGGCGTGGCCAAGGTCTATTATGTTGTGTAGTATTTAAGCGAGCATTGCTTTGATGCTGGTGTCCATGGAGAAGATGTTTCTACGTAAACACAAAAACAGTAAAACAGACACAAGGAAGTCCAAAATGCACACTAAACTTAATGAAAAGTTGTCTAAATTGAGTTGACTAAATTAACAGAGCATATAATAGAGAGAACTATTTGTAGAGCAAAGAATATTCCTGTTGAATCTTTAAGAGATCAAACTCTTTCACTTTCCATATTACGTATTAGGTACTACTATAGCTTTCTGCTTGCTCCTATATACACTCCATTAACAACATAAACTATATTCAACTAAAACTCCTATCTACCTATAATATATATATTTGTTGGGGCGCTCGAAATAATCTGTTGAATGTTTCCAAAAGTCCGAAATTTTTATTCACACTTTGTGAAAAATAAATCAAATATTTTTAGGATTGATGCAATAAAATCTATAAATTATTTTAAACATTTTATTTAAATTCATTATAAAAAAAATCTTTAAAAAAAAAATACAGAAAAATTTATTTTTAAATCACGTTTGAAATGGAATATATTATTTTTATTATTATTTTTTTTATTATTATTTTTTTTATTATTATTTTTTTTTATTATTATTTTTTTATTATTATTTTTTTTTTATTATTATTATTTTTTATTATTATTATTATTTTTTAAATATAATTTAATTTTTATTTTATTTTTATTTATTTATTTATTTCATTTTCTTTTTTAATTTGCATTTGCATTTTCATTTTTTTTTTTTTTTAAATATATAATGTAAAATTTTATTTTAATACCCACAAATATATTATATACCCCAGCCAGACGACCTCACAGCAGTTCACAAAACTAATAGACTCTTTATAAACTCGTTCATATAGCGGAAACACAATAAAATATATTTATTTTTTATTTTTTTCCATTGCCTCAAAGCGGACAACCAAAAAATAAACAGACATACATATAATCTTTATTACTTTCATTGAAATAACTTTTAACAATTTTATTGAATCGACAAATTTCCAGCTGCATTTGAATGCCATTTTCATTTGTGGTTAAACAATTTGAGGTTTTCCTGCATATTTTTTATTGTTTTTATTTGTGTTAGCAAAACAGTTTAAAACTTTGACCAGACAAAGGCAAAGTTAATTATAATTTAATGGTATGCAGAAAATGATTGCATATCAATTTGATTAAACCACAATTATAAATGGCTGGCAAGAGTTTTAATTACAAATTGCTGCATAATTTATAATATTAGTAATTAATAATAATAGATGGCTATTTAACCATTAAAAGTTGTTGTTCAAAACGAAGTGCAAATTGGAAAACTTGTTAGCAAAGCTCGTGGATAATATTTAATCTCCAGCCGTAGCCTTTGGCCATTTGGCTGATTAATCGTGACTTCATTAAAGCACAACGAAAAACAAATTGAAATAAAATAATGTGAAACACGCGATGAGAACGTGCTAAAATGCTGCCAACAAATTTATTGTTTTCTGCGCACACACAACAAGTGGCTCAGAGGTGTGTGTGTGTGTGTGTGTGTGTGTGTGTGTACCCTCTGCTCCTGGGAGACAGCGACAAACCACTGGCGTTTACTGCTGGAAACTAGTTCAAGGCAAAGCCCCTCTAACTCAATAAAGTCAAGCTCATGCGAGCCACGCACCGGAAAATTGATGCGGCAACAGCAGCAGGAGCAGGAGCAGGAGCAGGAGGAGCAGGAGCAGCCGCAGCAGGCTGTATCTTAAATTAAAAGTCAATACGAAGATGGTTAAAAGCGGCTATAGCCGAACGCCAGGGGCAAACACTTGAGCCAACGCCTCCTGCTACCTCCGCCAGACTCCTGCTGACTGCTGTTGGTTTACCAGCAAACAAAAACTTTTTGTGCAATCGGCGCACGTGGACGTGTGCCACAATTGACTTACAGCTTTTCACTTATTACACAATTGTGTTGCTGTTGTTGTTATTGTTTTTGTGGCTGCTGCTGTTTGGCCAGCAATTGTGATAATCCTTTGGCAGCTGTTTTTCAAAACTTTGCACAATTTCCTCTCATGTGGCAGGCCACAGCTTTTAACTTGGCTGCGGTTGCCTGACTCACACACACACACACACAGACACACACACACACAGCTCATGCTTAGATGACACTTGCTGAAAGTGAGACTTTCATGAGCCCGGAATATGTCACAGTGGATTAGGAAACAATTTTGTGGTGGTTTAAGAGCTCAAACTAGGCCTTGAGCTACTCTTACCATGACAAGCGTGATAAAAAATGAGAACTTTATAGACTGCTGAAAGCTTTAGCTTGCATAAATTTGATTGAAGGAAATGTAGGTCTAATGAGTGTGCATTGATGTGAACTTAATGCAAATTAATTTAAAATAATGTTATACAAATGTTTATAGGTAATAAAAAATAGGAATTAAAGCTTTACCTAAATCATAAACAAAAAGTCTAGTTATATGTTCATTGAAAAACTGAATGTTTTCCGCTGCGCTATGCCCTAATTAAAACTTAGAATTAGTTCAGACGGCTCTCGCTCTATCTCTCTCTCTCTCTCTCTCTCTCTGTCTCTTACTCTCTCTCTCTCTCTCTCTCTCTCTTTCTCTCTCTCTGCAGATTGCAGTCAATAGTGCGCGACCATTAAAACTTCGCCAACTATGCTTTAAAATTTTGTTAGATATAGTTTTCTTCACTCCATGAAGGCCACAACTGCCGCAGCTATAAAGCTCTCACATATTAGTTTGACTCTGTTTTCAACTTTAATTAACCCAAAGGAAAAGCAGTTTCTAGAGTTACAATAAAAAATTGATATATATATCTATTCAGCGGATATGAGCAAAAATTCTTATTAAACCAAACTTCTCTAATCTTTTTTGAGAGAAAGAATACCTAAGAAAAATCAATCAACGAACGTAATTTCTAAGCAAATTTTGCTTATAAATAATATATACACTGAGCTAAATAAAAACTCAATTGAAAATCTCTTAAACCTCATTGAACCTCATTGCCAGCTTAAGCATAAATAAATTATGATTTTCAATAGGATATATCCAATTTGCTCGCATAACTGGATTAAATCTCCGCTTAATCACATTGTGCGCTCTCTCAATATCAAACGAAACTTGAACTAATTTGTCTAAACATGACCACAGCCTGTCGTCAGCTGTTGCAGCAACAGCAGCAGCTACTTGGTATCCAAACAGCTGGAGCATGTAATTTCCTCTTTGTTGCGCACAAATTACCTCAAATGCTAAATGAACTTTAAACAACAACAAAAAACAAAAAGAAATGCTTTTAATTAAAAATGAAAACAATTTACAGCGAAAATTTCTCACAATTTTCTGGGCAACTGTTTAGCTGCTGTTGTTGTTGTTGCTGTTGTTGCCTGTGTCTTACCTTCCTTTTTGTAGAAAATAACTTCCAACTTTAGTTCCGTCTTATTTGAAAGACTTTTCTCAATTTGCTGCTTGTGCTCCTCTTTTGTATCCGGCCCGTAAAGGAAATGACATGAACAGCCTGTTTTTGTGTTGTTGTTCATTCATTTTCGCATGATTGTTGTTGTCGTCGTTGTCGTTGTCGTTGTTGGCAAACAATTGAATAAAATGTACAAATACATTCAACTGAGTATTGAAGTGTTGAAGCAGCTTGTTTCTGTCCGTCAATTTGACAGTCAGTCAGTCAGTCAGTCAGTCAGGTTCGGTCGGCGTCGCTCTTAGCTCAATTGTCTTACCCTTTTGCATAATTTGCGCGCGTGAATATCCTGTCAAGTCCACGAACCCATCCGAGCAATAAACAATTGGATTGCCATTTGCCTGCGCATTGCCAAGCACAAAATTCGAATCTGCAAAAGAAAGAATTGAACCAGAGTGAGAGAGAGTGAGAGAGGTAGAGAGTGTGTGAACTGACAGTGGTAATTTATATGTATGTATATATGTATGTATATATATGTATGTAAAATTTCATCATTTTTTATTTGACTTTATAAATAATTGAGTTCCATAATAATTACTTAACTTAAGCGCTTGACCTTTGTTACTTTTCCACTGCACTTGCTTTCAAATAAAACAAATAAAAAATATTTTCATTTTCCACACACAACAAATTTAATTAAAATACAGCTATGCTCAATTCGCTCTCTCCACGCATTCTTTAAGCTGGGCGTAAAAAAAAAAATTACTTTTCATGTTTTCTTTATTTTTGCCAAAAAGAAAAACTGAAATCTGAAAACATGAAAATGATTTTACGTATTTTTGTTTACAATAAAAGAAAAATAGTAGAAAAAAAAGTAAAGCCTTGATATTCCATATTGTTTACAGTAAATTGATGAATTTTCACACATATATATACAGTTATGATAGCTGAAATAAATATTACGTATACGACGCGTATGCTTCAGCAACTCTTGAGTTCGATTAAGCTAATACACTTCAATGCCAAATAATTGATTTTAATCAAACAAATATTTATATAGGGGAGAAATCACCGCAGCTGATTAAAAGTCTATTAAAATCGCAGCTGTAAATGGGGTGCGCATTCATGTATTTCTATCGGGTCCATAAATAATACTGAGCACACATGCATGCAGCCAGAGCTATGAATAGCTAGAGCATAAATATCAATTTGCATTGCCTAAGCCCCATTCAGAAATGCAATAATCAATCTATACAAGAGCTAACAGGCAGCAAATGCAATGTAAATATTTCACACAGTCAACATGAAAATTGTTAATAATCATTTTTGATAGCATTACAAAGTTAACTGGTCAGAGATAAATCACATTTTTGGCTGCCGGCCACATTCTGGGCACATTAAGCACTTGACTGGGCCGCACTCAGCTTCAGCTGCTGCTGACTAGTCAAAAATTAAATACATATGTATATATACGTATATATATATAGAGATGGGAAATTTATGTCTATGGCGCTGCGCACTTTGTCAACGCATTAAACTTGCGTACAACAACAACAATCATACGCCATGTGCGCCCAGCAGACAAATCACTTGCAGACTTTGCCACCACTAAAAATTATTGCCTGTCGACTGTTCTTTACGTGTGAGATATATCAAAATCTGCGAGCGTTACTTAAGGTCACTGGAATTATTAATTAAGCGAGTGCCGCTAAGCTCAGCCAGGACAGACGTAAATTATAAATACAGGTGCATTTATGGCTGGGCGTGACTTCATAGGGCAAAGAAGATTTAGTTTAATAAATAAGACTAAGTACATTATTAATTTACTTATTCTAATTTAACATGGCTGTAAATTAAGTAATAAAACTTGGTTTTTAACTTATTATACTGCTTTAATCGAGAGAGATATGAATTAGCAATTGAGTCTATGAGTAAAGTAAGCAGTGTCGATAGATCGAGGTAAGATATCTATTCTATAATATACTATGTATATAAAAAAGGAGCAATACAAACAGAAATTGCATTACAAAACAACTATTTCGAATAAACAAACATATCTTAAATCATTTTGGGCAACAAAACTTATCAAATGAATAAAAAGTTTCAAGATAACAAGGAAACATCTCTTATCTCTTATCTATCATCAATCAATCTTCTGCCAACTAACCGAAAACTTTATAACTCCCATTGTCCCTTACATATGACAATCGTCACATACATCATAATATAATATTCATGTACACATGCGACCGGCAGCAAAAAAAAAAAAAAAAGCAATTCAAAAACTATTGCCTCACATGTCTTGGCATTTATTTGAGAAACATGAGATGACAACTCATAAGCAGAGCTTGTTCCACACACACTTGTTCCACACACACATTGAAATGCCAGATGTGCACTAAATGTCGCCGGCGGGCAGAGTCAAAAGGTTAAGCGATTGCATAAGCAACATGTTGATTATGAAACGCATTTACGTATTGTCAGCTAATGTTGTTTCCATTGTTTAAGCCATAAAAGTTGACAGTTAAATTTGGCATGAAGAAGAGAGAGAAAAAGGGAAAACAAAATAAAAATATAACACAAAAATTAAAACTGAAAAGCTTATGACAAATGGAAAGCATTTTACGAGTTTCCTTGGGCTGGCGGCGCCTTTTGTGCTTTCCGTTGCCAGGCGACACAGGACACAGAGCACAATAAGCACACACACACATATGTAGTTTTAATTTAACAGTGCAGATTTCTATTGGGACACGCATTGTCCTTGTCATTGTGTGTGTTCGCCCTTTTAGCCAATATGCTTGCCTGCTTTTGTCTGGCTCACAGCTTGAATATTTTTGTTCCACTCGTCTGTGGGTTCGCTCCCAGCATGCACCCGTTTAGCTCTGTGAGATTTTTTTATGAGTTACCCAAATGCCGCTTTGGCTTATGCATATATACATAGCGTTATCTTACGTTATGTCAGTGGCCGTTCAATAAAACACGCATAAATAATACATTGAAAATTATATACACACATACATATATATGTTTACATACGTATATAAAAAATAAAAAGCTCTAAGTAAATAGCGTTTAACTTTTGCTTTTTATGCCTGGCTCTGGGTATTCTCAATTCTGTTTCCGCATTTCCGCCGGGAGGCACTTTCATGCCCATAAAGTATTAATCAGTACACTCATAGCTGTTGCCGAGTCGTCAAACGTGAATATAGCTCCGTGAGAGAGTTTCAACTTGTTAATGGAAGCTATGATGGCTCTATAAATATTGCGTGACAAAATTATAATACTATCTAAAAGGGTGTAAATGTCGGTATATAGAAATATTATAATTCTGTCACGTTTAATGTTTAAACCCAGGCAGGAGCGAGTAAATGGACCTTCCATTTGAAATGTTTTTTTTTTTTTATTCATTTAAAAATCGATACAGCATTCATTAATTGAAATTTTAAGTTTATTTGTGAGTTGAGGCCCGCATCAACATTTAAATGTTTTATGAAATCATTTAAATCTTAGCAAAATAATCAACTTATGAAGAAACTATATATAAGCTATACAAACTACCATAATTAAACTAAAATTTTACCAATATTCCACATTCAATTTAAATTTACTCCAATCTCATATTAAATCTCTTAAATTCGTTTTTTATACCCTGCACTCATTGAAAATGGGAAATCAGGGTATAATGGTTTTGTTCAAATGTATGTAACAGGCAGAAGGAGGCGTGGCAGACCCCACAAAGTGTATATATTATTGATCAGGGTGACGAGCTGAGTCGATTTAGCACTATTCGTATGTCTATTTCTTCTAAATATTCCCTTTACGTATTTCGAAGTATTTCTTCCAAGAGTATTCGCTAAGTATTACCTCTACTTATTTCCTTTACGTAATTCTTTTACGTATTTCCTCTACGTAGTTTTAATACGTATTTCTTTTACGTAACCCCTTTACGTAACTCCTCTTTATTGCGCTGACCCAGAGCAAGCCTGAACGACTGAAGAACTGCTGCAGCTGCTGCCCTTTATATAGGGCCACTTTTACTCAAGCACTGTCTCTCTCGTTACAGTCGAGCCTCAAGTGACCAATGGGAACGCTCTCTGCTGCTGTGAGCATTAAATACCAAATGAGGAGGGCTACATACACATTGACAACTTTAATGATCTTCTGCACTGCTTCTCTCCTTGCTTTTAGTTTTACTCAAGTACTGTCTCTCTCAAATGTTGCGCTCATGCCTGTTTGTGCGTGCGTGCCTATGTGTGTCTATGTATGTGTGTGTGTGTTTCTTTTGTAAGCAGAAAGACGCGAATAATTATTGAAATATCAGTTCTCCCAAAGGTTCAGGGGATTTCCTAGTCGAGCAGTCTCGACTAGAGCTTTCTTTCTTGTTTTTTTTTTTTTATATACAATATAAAACGCTTAGTATATTTAAACATAAAATTTAATACGTTCTCCTTCTCGTCGCATCTATTTTTGTACATTTATTTTAATATCAAACGCTTTCCCCCAGATGTTTCGCATTTTATATTTAATTCATTCTACTTACGCGTGCCATCGAAGCGTGTAGCGATTGTGTCCAGGAATGTATTTTGGGGCGCTAACAGCCCCTTGCGGGCTGGCATAGGAATCTTGACGGCCGGTGCGCCTCAAGTAGCGCCGCTACGGTCTGGGCAGAACTGCAAAAATATCGCAATACAAAAGACAAACGACAGACGATTAGTTTAATTGACAAGTTAATTTGGCCGTTAATCATTTTGTAGAACAATTCGTAATCGCAATTGTTATGCTCGGATTTGTTGATGGCTTGTTGGTAGCCACAGCAGACATACAACTAAAGTCGTTTATCAACTATGCAACAGGCAGCACGAACACACACACACACACACACACACACGAACACAGAAAAATTAATTCCATTTGCCACTCAGCGCCCACATTTACAGTTGCTGCCGCAATTTGTGGTTAGAGAGCGGCTGAATAAAAATATATATATAATAAATTGTGTGTAAAAAATAAGTGTTAGAATTTATGACGGACATTTAAACACTCTGTAAAAATATTTATAAAAAATAATAAAGTGTTTATAAAAAAAAAATAATAATTAACAAAAATTTATAAATTAAAAAAAAAATAAATAACAAAAATAAAATAACAAAAATTAAACAAAAACAAATAAAATAAAATAAAAATAAATAAATAAAATTAAACTGTAATATAAGTCTTCTAAATATAGCAGCAATTAGTGTTTTTTTTTTAATATAAATTATGAATTTTGTTTAAAACTGAAGTATAAAACTTTATTATAACGAAATAAAATAGAAATAATATTAAATAAAATGAAAAAATAATACAAATAAAATAATAATAATATAAGAACAAATTTCAAACCTTAACCGCAATAAATATAAAGAGCAACAGCATGAAAAAGTTAAGAGTAACAAGTTATGGCCAACACAAATAAAGATAGTTTATGCTTTAGTTAATTAATTGCCAACAACTTTCAATGGTATACATATTTGCTGGGCCATAAAGTTTGCGGCAAGTTTAAAATGCTCGTTAGCCCTTTAACACAATAAGCCAAAGTCGATGTGAAAAACATCAATTTTACTGACGTTTTTAATATTTTCTCTCCTCTTTTTTTTTTTGCACAAGCTGCTGCAACAGCGGTTAGCACTCAGGTGCCAGGTTGGTGTAAATGCTAAGTAAAAAAAAAAAAAACTGAAAGAGAGAGAGCAAAAACTTCCTGAGTAGCAACAGCAGCAGGCAACAATAACCGAGCAACCGCAACACTGACAGCTGTTGCGCCTGAAAGCATCGTTTATATATAATATTTTTTATTATTGAATGGGAAAATGAGTAAATGGCATTAAATTTCTAAAGGCGATAAGGGAAATGGTTACGTTTATATATATTTGTGTGTGGCGCACAAAGAGAGAGAGAGAGTGTGTTAGAGAGAGACAGCGTGAGCGCGAGCGAGGGTTAGCCAAATGTTTAGATTCTTATCAGTCAACATTGACATTCCATGCATAGTCCCACAGTGGCAATTGATTAAGGTTTATGGTTATGACCCAATGACATTGGCTGCGAATAAGACAGATTTTGGTGTCGAGAATAAGGAAAGATGTTGCAGAATGCTTAAATTAAGGCTGAAATAAATGTTTTCTTATTGTTATGCTTAACTAAGGATTGTTGAATATTGGGAACGTAAAACTTTACAAGCAGAAAAATTTTCTTTACATTTTATCAGAGATTCTTAGTAGTGCTTCAAGAAAATATATACATAAAATCTATTTAAAATTTTGTTTTTATATATGTAACAAAGTTTCCAATTCAAACTCAATTCCACATTAAAATTGCACAGCACCAATATATTTCGATTTGCAATTTGCGAAATCCCTTACCAAATATTTGCAACTTTAATTATCAGCCATTGTCATTTGAATACGAAGCCCACAAACAATGCAGTGAGGCGATAACAGCTAATGTGCCATGTGTGCTCGACGCTGATAATATGACGCTGGCTGCCCCTCTGGCTGCCCCTTCTGGCTGCCGCATGCTGTCAGCAGCCACCCACAGCGCCAATAATTGTAATACCTAACTTAACCCCATGGGATATACGAGCAGGTGCAAATTATGGCCACAATTTTCACGAAATGCAGTTACATATAAACCAAATGCAATTTTAATTAATAGACCAAACTCGAATTCCGTGCAACATTTCCTGCCGCACACTCGAATGTTTGACATAAATGTCTAACCGCAGCAATGTCATAACCAACATATCCGCACCAGATGTCGGTGTGTGCGTGTGTGTGTGTGTGTAAAACAGTTTGTAACTGTAACTAGTAACATATAGAAACTTGAATCTGGTTAACCCACAAGCACACATACACAAGCCCTAACTGACAGCCAAGGCAGCCAAGTTCCATAGCTGTGTGTGTGTGTGTGTGTATATGCAATTTCCTTTTCCGCCTTATTCCACATGATTAGGCTGATGATATGAGCACTCTTCAGCAGCTGGTGCTCATGTGAGTGTGTGGCTGAGCACCGGCTGAGACTGGCAGGCGAATGCTTCACGTTCACGTTTACGTTAAAAGGTTTGCTGGTCAAAAAATCTAGCACAGGACCTGGCAAACGCAATATAAATAGAAAGAAGACGAAGAAGAGACCAAAAATCAATTCAGCAATTGCAGAATGTGAGCAATTTTTAAAATGCATAGGTAATTCCAGCAAAGCAACATGCATGCATAATTTATAGCAAAGGGAGAGCTACACAAGAGATTTGATTTCCAGAGTCTTTATCAAAGGAAATAGTAAAATAGCAAATTTACATAAAATATGCTTTCTTTTTAAAGCAGCCAGAAGACAAAATCAAAGACAAGAATACAATGAAGAAACAATATTGTTAAAAAACATTAAAATTTGTGAAGAATTGCAGCAGCTCTTACAATATTTAAAAAAATTAAATATATATATTAAATATATATAAATGATGTATTTAAATATATTATATATGTATATACAGAAAATAATAAAGACGAGTTATTAAAACTAAAGATAATATATAAAATATTAATTAAAAACATAAATATAATAATAAATAAGCAAAATTAACAAAAATCATAAAATAAAGTTTATTAAATAAAATTATTTACATATGCAATTTTATAATATTATTTGTTATATATAAATAATTTCTAAGTAATTGGCTGTCTGTATATCTGTCTTCTTCTCCGTCTGTATGACCAACTACCGAAGCTCATTTAAGTTGTCTATATGTATGCAGCAGTATTCATTTCCTATTTATATATAAGTAAAACGAAGCTAGAGTACTTGCAGCAGCAGAGAGTGTTCCCATTGGTCACTTTACGCTCAGCTGTAACGATCGCTACCTGACGCCGTCCTAAGCATTTGAGAGCGACTGAAAGTTGCCGTATATAAAGGGCAGCTGCTGCTGCATTTCTTCAGTCGTTCAGGGCTGCTGGTGAGGTTCAGACGTGCAGTGCGAGGAATACTGGGAGGAAATACTGGCAGCAAACACTGAGAGGAAATACTGGGAGCAAATACTGAAAGCAAATGCTGAGAGGAAATACTGGGAGCAAATACTGAGAGGACATACTGAGAGGAAATACTGAGAGCAGATACTAAGAGCAAAGACTGAATGATAATACTGAGAAGAAATACTTAGAGGAAATACTAAGAGAAAATACTAAGAAAAAACACTTAGTTAGTAGAAATATACTTAGAAAAATACTTTCACGAAAAAGAGAAATGAAAATGCAATATAATAAAAATTTGTATATATATTTAAATTTTTAATGATATTTAAAATACTAAAAATAACTAAACCTAAATCAAAGCATTTCTTTATTAAATATACATAAAACTAAACCTGTACATAACAACTATCATAATAACAATTACTTACGTAGAATAAATATGCATTCCATAATAAACAAAAACGAATTTACTTTCAACCAACTGCTGAAGAGTTAAGCAAACTACTTAGCCTATTGACCAGCTGCTCGTCAGGCTGCCATGAGCATCTGGCCACTTTGAAGTGAAGTAATTTAATAACATTAAAATAGATTGCACAAATAAATATGCAGCCACAGTTCAGGTGCAGGTGCAGGTGAAGCTGTTGGGTCAGGTTGAAAGCTAACTGCTTCGGGTGCCTCCACACATTTACTTTAGCCAGCAGACAAAACAAAAAGGCAGCAATAACAAAAAAAAATAAAAATAAAATAAAAGCGGGGAGCAGGAAGCTAAAATGCTCTTGTAGCATGGAAACGCGTTTGGCATTTTTAATTCCAATATATTTATACAGATACACGAATATATATATATATACATATAAACATATATACATATATATATGGCAGCAAAAACTGGGCACGTGCTACATAAAACGCGGCACGGAATGGCGATAATACATTTCGCAATTTTTTTTTATTCATTTCTTTTTTTTTTTTTGTGGCTTGAAACTTCATACACTTCGCTGGACGCAGCAGCAAAAAAAATGGGCAACACAATACGGCACAATGTCCATTAGATACTCTCTTATACACAGCAAAATATGTAAATATATATGTAAACATATTTAAATAAACGAATTATCAGGAGATAAACTTTTTGTTATGGTAGCTTAATAATTAAGTAAGACTCAATTATAACAGCTAATGCAATAGCGACATCTCTATCACGTTTCATGAAGGTGACGAAAAAAAAAGGCATAGGGAATGAAATTTAACAAAGTATATATATAATTTAAGATATTCTCTTGTTCTTTCTTTTATTTTAAAGCCTCATTCATGGCATAGCAAATGACATGAAATGGCTGTAGAGAATTTTCTGAGATTGCTTTCAGCGTAAGGTTCAATTCTAATGAATTCGTCTGGCATCGAGCTCTATCCAAATGCTGAGCTTCTTAGATGTGCCTTGGCTTTGCAGCTTAGTAAGAAAATAGAGAGATTTCAAAGCAATATTAGTTGAGCTCATTGCTCATTGAACTCTATCAATAAGGTGGCCGTCATTGAGGGAGGGATCTGTACATATATTACATAGATTTCAAAGTAATTTTAGAAAGGCGCTCAGTGAGCCATGGCCGAGACAGCTTTCTATACTTTTTATTCTATCTATTTACAACCATAAATACTTTAATTTCTGCATATTAATTTGTAACTACAACTACTCCATACATAATCCTCACCTTAAGCCATCAAAACTTATCTTAACCCTTCAAAATTAGGGTATGCATAAGGCGGAACATGTACCCGAAAATTTTCTCTGACCGTTTTTATACTCGTGTGTATAACTGTATTTTATTACGGCCGTTGGCTCAGACATGCCACTTGCATAGTTGTTACCCAGTGATTTGTTTTCCGGGTATCGAATGGCCGCCAGAACTACCGGACTACTCGTCCCTTTGTTGCCGCCTCATTGAAGCTGAAAATAAGTTGCGATAAACTTCATTTACGAACTGATTGCCATTAACGAGATGCGATTCTCTCTTAACTGAAAAGCGAGCGTAGTTGTCACATTGGCAGCAGGCACTGTTCAGCTCTATGAATGCCAGCTGATGTTCGTTGAGCAGCTAATTGACAGCCATTGATGTAACTTAGCACTGAACAATGAAAGCACATAAAAAAGAAACTAAGTAAATAAATAAAACTTCGCCACAGGCCGCTTCTATCCAGAATGTTGTAAGACATATTCAAGCAGCTGCTCAGTAGCATAGCAGCTTTATAATAAATTTGGACCACAATTTAAACAAGCATCGTTATTGACCTTGGCCAAGCAAGAAAAAAAACATACGCAATGTACAAAGTAAAACAAGGTTATGCCATACAATCTGAGTTTAGCAACAATAAAACATAGAAATTTGCAAAAAAAAAGTTTGCAGTGAAAAAAAAAACCAACTAAAACTTTTTATATACAATGTAAACAATAATGCATTAATTGCTGCACTAATTACCCAATGTAAATAATTATAGTTTTTTTATAAAAAAAAATATATATATATTTTTTTTTACTATGCATGAGCGATTTTTTTGTATAGCTGCCTAACAATAATTACTTCTCAATTTGTACACAAATTGGATTAAAATACAATTGAGCTGCTAAACATATGTATGTTACATTTACAAGCATACAAACTTAAATGCAGTTAACTAGCTTGAAAATAGGGTAAGAGTACTCTAGCAGGGAGTGTATTAGCTTAGCTACAGTTAAAGCTAACTTTAATGCTGCAGAAGATAAAACTCGGCCAACCTGCAGCTGATAGAACTCTCAGTCTATTTATAGAAAAAAAGTAAACTTTGAATATTTTTTTTAAGGAATACTCTTTGAGATTTTCACAAAAAAAAAAAAAAGTCTTAATTGACCGTTCATTTGTTGACTAAATCGACAGTTAACAACTTCTGCTGCATGTGATATGGGCTTTCCATCTCTTGGCATTCACTGGCTATGAACTGGGAACTGAGAGAAACAGATGCACAGCAAGACATTTCCTGGAATATTGCTAAAAAATCAATACACGGCTTGCCAGTTTATGAACAAGTTTCGTTGCCACTTTTGGTCGAACTTTTGTACCTGTATGGGGGCAACATTTTTTGCACTGAGGGTCAAAATGAAATTTGGTATACGAAAAAGGTTATGCAGGCAAACATTTTCTAGTTTGAGAGAAAAGCTAATCAAATTAATTATACAAAAGTGGCATACACTCAGGTTAGTGCAGTAGACCAAATAAAATGTTAGCTAGATTTTCAATAAAAATTTGTTGCAGTCAAGAAAATTTAAATTTTATATAAATATGAAAATAATAAAGAAATATAAGAGAAAATATATTAGAAAAAAATTATATAAAAAGTAATATATAAAAGAAAAATAGACAAATAATTTAAAATTAAATTTAATTTAATTTTTTATAACATTTAAACATGAAATAAATCTGAAAATAATATGGAAATATACTAGAAAAAATATTCTATAAAAAAGAATATATAAAAGAATAATAGACGAATTATTTAAAATTTAATTTAATTTAATTTTTAAATATATGTATGTATAATATACTTACTAAAATAAGTATAGTTCGTTTAATAACATTAAAACATTAAAATAAATATGAATATAAATACTCAGAGTGCTTTGGACGGCAGTGACTGATTAGTAGATACCCTGAACCTTACACAAAACAGATAATGCAATTATTCAACACTTCCAGAGATTGCTTTACATATAAGAATACATACATATATGTATATATCTATAAACTTGTTTTAGTTCGATTGCTCATTAGTCAAGCCTCAGCAGGTGGCAAAATGCGCGGCCATTATTTAGAGATTTGGTTGAAATTTACAATCAGTATTTGCTATTGTTTGCTTGTTCAACAAGTTCAGTGCAAGATAAAGAGCCGAAATGTACCCAATGCGCTGGGCAATTGTTGCCTTGATTTGTGTCCATCAACTGCTGCAGATGGCTGCGGCCAAGGTGCGTATACGTAATGCGCGAGAGCTATTATTTCTGTTTAAATAAATACACATACAATGCCATTGCAGAATGACTTTGAGCTGCATTTTGAGAATTTTACATGCAAAAGCGACAGCACCTCAAAGAGAAATCCGCTGCAGAGCGTCCACTGTGGTCTCAGCAAGAATCCCAAGCGGCGAACCCTGCACATGGAATTTTCACTGCGGGAGCCGATGCACGAGCATGATTTCCACATCGTCGTCATCCTGCCCCGCCGCACCATGAACTTTGTGCTGATCAACGTGACCACCGATGGCTGCCAATTGTTATCGAATAAGAATCAAATACCGCTTCTGCGCATCTCACGCCAAATGCTTGACCGCTATAGCAATTTCCCGACCCAGTGTCCCTTTGAGCGAGCGAAGCCGTACTATCTGCGCGGCTTTCGTTTGGATTTGAGTTTAATACCCGCCGTGACGATGGAAACTCCGGTTGCCGTACAATTCAGTTACAGTTGCCAGCATATACAGTTATTCCAAGGCCACATCACGGCCCATGTGCAGCGCACCGTCAATGCCAAGCAGAAGAAAAGCGGCTGATGTGCAGGCGATTGATTGAGTGAGAGATGTATTTTTCATGTATGCCCACAGAATAAAACTACTTTCAATAACAACAGTTGGCCTTCAGAGGAATTGCATAAAGACGAAGTGAGAACTGTAAAATGTCATAGACTGAATACCAAATGAAATTTATTATTCTATTGTAGTCAAATGGAAACCTAGTTGAAAAAAGTTTATAAGAAGGGCATATGCTAGATTTGAAGTTGAAGAGACAAGAATAACTACATATGTAATTCCCAAAAAGTCTTTCATCTATTTCCCATTATCAATCGCAATTCAAGACAGAATATAAATAGTCAACACAGCCAGATGTTTCATCTTTTAATCAGTCTTAAGCAATTGGTCTATAATGAAAATGTTTACCAGCTGCACACACTCTAGTCCAAATTAATCCATTCGTTTGAGCTAATCAGAAAGTAAAGCCTGGTAAAGTAACTGCCGCTGCTGTCTGGCTGTGCCAAGCGAGACAGACCAAGACGAAGTTTATGGCAATTCCATTCAGTTGGCATCTTTTATGATTTGCAGGGTATAAAACGTCGACAGTTGACAGCAGCACACATGGCACAAGCACAAATGATATAAAAAAAAGAAAAGAAAGAATAGAAATATGCCACCTGTCTGACGTTGACAATGCGAACGCACAGTCGCAACACCTACTGTTGCAGCAGTTAGATATGCTCTATCTCTGTCTCTGTCTCTGTCTCAGTTGCTGTTGTTCTGTCTCTGTCACAATGCCGCAATTTGTTCCAAGCCATTCAACAAATGTTGTTCAATTACCTTTCTGCACACACCCACACACCCACACACTCACATTGTTGCAGCCGCTAACAGAGCCATTGTCTGGTCTGCTGCCACATGGCGTTTGACAGCAGCCAATGCCAATGACAATTGCCAACTGGCAAACGGGCAACTAATAACATTTCCAACTGCCAACAACTGCTGCTTGAACTACGTTTGCTAAATGATTTGTTACAGTTAACTTATCTGGCTGCACTTCCGTCAGCTGTTACAGGTAAAACAGTGAAAAGTGTGTTTTAATTAGACATTAGAGATTTGTCCGAGTCTCCCCCAGTGCACGGTCTTAATCTATTACTTAGGTAGTTAAGCAGCCACCACGCCCACAGCTGTCAGCATCGATTTTCCCTATTTGGCATCTGCAAATGGAGCCCAGCCCTTTGAGACTGCCAACTGGTCGGACTTTGATTGCCTCTGCGACTGCCTGTCAGGCAAGCTGGCGGCTTGGCTAACTGCTTTTATAATACCTTTTGGCCATTTTGTAGTTCATTTCAGAAGTTTGGCTTAGCTATAATTTGCTATTTATTATGTATATGATTATTTCATTATGCCTTCCAATTAAGGTAAACGGTTTTGTGTGTTTGCTTAAATGCCTGCAGCCTGTTTGTGTTTTGTTGCTGTTAGATTTATCAAGCTGTCGAAAGTTGGTGTTATATATGTAGTTATAGATTTAGATATAGATGTAGACATACATACAGATACACACAGATATACAGGTAATACACAGATAAAGATACACACATGTAGATAAATAGATACAGATACACAGATATAGATACAAAGATGCGGATACAGATACAGATACATAGATACTAAAATAGAGATACAAATACACAGATACAGATATATACACATAGATGCAGATACAAATTTACAGATACTCAGATACAGATGCTCAGATACAGATACACAGATTCAGATACACAGGTGTAGATACAGATACACAGATACAGATACATAGATACAGATACATATGTAGATACAGATACATAGATACAGATATACAGATACAGATACATAGATACAATACATAGATACAGATACATAGATACAGATACATATGTAGATACAGATACATAGATACAGATACATATGTAGATACAGATACATAGATACAGATATACAGATACAGATACATAGATACAATACATAGATACAGATACATAGATACAGATACATATGTAGATACAGATACATAGATACAGATACATATGTAGATACAGATACATAGATACAGATATACAGATACAGATACATAGATACAGATACATAGATACAGATACATAGATACAGATACATATGTAGATACAGAT
>JAWNOM010000308.1:0-12112 GCA_035045965.1 Drosophila aldrichi
CAATTTATTGAGATCAGCTTCTAACTTTGCTAAAATTAATTCTATTCAAAAAAAAAAAAAAAAAAAAAAAAAAAAAAAAATAAATGAAATAAATAAAATAAAAGTAAAAAAAAAATAAAAATAAAAATAAAAATAATAATAATAATAAAATAAAAATAAATAAAAAAGAAATAAAAAAAAAAAAAAATAAAGTTAAAATAAATAAATAAAAACAAAAATAAATAAAATAAAAAATAAATAACATAACAATGATAAGAAATAAATCAAAATAAAATAAATCAGAAAATAAAATAAATTTAATAAAAAATAATAGAAATAAAATTAGTAATAAAAAAATTATTGTATATTAAAAAAATCATAAATAAAAGAAATTAGAAAAATAAGAATATTCAAGATGCAAGAATTACTATTATTAAAAGTTCCTTTAACAACTTTTACTCCACATAAACCTAATCTCTCCCACACTCGCCCCACTGCGCAGCTTCTGTAGAGCCTAACAATTGCCTGTGCAGACGTTTGTCTGTTCGTGGGCTGTTTTCATTTCTAATGCAGTTGTTGTTGCTGTTGCGGCTGTTGCTGTTGCTGTTGCTACGATTGCTGTTGCTGGCGTTGTTATCGTTGCTTTGGCTGTCGCTCAGCAATAATTATGATCCATTAATTCTGGCGGGCGGCGCCTTGTGCAATATTTTTAATGTAAAATCGATTTAATGGCGCTTCTCGCTTGAGGGCTCTGCCCAAAATAGAAAAAAAAACAACAGCAACAACAACAACAGCAATACAAAAACTTGGTAAATTGTTGCAGCAGCAGCAGCCGCATCTACTATTGAAAGTGTCGAAAGTGGCTGCAAAGCTCCAGAGAGCCTCAGAGTTTAAGCGGCAGCTGCAGAGCAGAGTGTAATTAACTTGTGAGCTAAACGGCCAAAGTCATAATAATTATATATACAGGCAACAAGAAGGCCAGCCCCCAGCTGCGGGGTCAAAACACACGACAAAAAGAGCTCTTCACGATAGATCGTAAAGATGTTAGAAGTGTTGCACAGCCATGGCCACGCCCTGTTACGCCCATAGGCCTAGTCAGCAGAGTGAAGAGTGAAGTCGACTGGGCTAACTTGGCTGATGTGAGTGATCATGGCTTGTGGCTGTTGGCAGTATCTGCTTGCAAATCTACGCGACACATCTGCCAATGACATTTTCACTTCAAGCAACAACAACAACAACAATAGCAACAACAACATTTGGCCTGCGGGCGCATGCGCAACAACACGTCCGACATGGATCACTCGCAATGAACCAGGCTCGCTGCCTGCGTCGCAGTCGCCGTCACAGTCAACTCTTTTAGCCATTTGCGTTTTGGCCATTACACAAAAACAGCCGCTGGCGAATGCCAAAGTGTTGCCGCTCTTTGAATAGGAACTGCCCTGAATACGGATTTCGCATTGTCTTTAGGTTTTTTCTTCGTTTCATTTTAGCTGCTAATTTGTGCGCTTAGTTTTTTATTTTTTATTTTTTTTTTATTTAGGTTTTGCGAAATGCGTCAAGTGCATGTTGAGGTATTCAAGGTGGTTAGCAATGGGGCAGTTAGCAGACTGAGCGAAGGGGATGGGAGGGGAGGGCAGTGTTGAACATGTCACACAACACTTAGATCCGGGCATGTCAAGCCAGCAGAAGAGCAACGCGACTTACATAAAACTTGCAAACGTGGTAGCCGATGGTTAAATATAGAAAAGTTGAAGGTAACGAGGACAGATAGATAGATATGTGTGTGTATATACTGGTAACTATGTATAGACAACTCTAGTTATATCTACAAATATTAGCAAAGTTTATATAAGAAGTTGTAAAACATTTGCCAGAATACAATATTATATAGTATTACTTTTAACTATATATAATTGAAAAATCTCAAGCAATAAAATGAAATGCACATAAAAGAAACGAATCCTAATGTCAGTTAAAGCTAATGAAAAAAAGTGTTTACTAATTAACAGGATTATCTGATCTAAGTATCTCTCAAAACCCCATACATACTAGCTGCATTACCTATGCATATGCCTCACACTCTCGGCCAACTTGTTAGGCATGTTAATGTAAACTTTTTTGTTTTTCCAATTTTACAAATTCTAATTTTATGATATGATATTAGTGGCTGCCTAACAGTTATTTATGATAATGCAATGCTGTTATTAAGCTGTCTACAAATTAAATGCCTCATCAGCCTTCATTAGCTCAACGAAATCCCATATATATGATATCATATAATACCGAGTTCTATGACAGAGAACAGAACAGAACGGAACGGAACGGAACTGCAGCAAATGGAGTGTTAAATGAATGTGGAAAAGGTTCGTGTGACCTCATCAGCGATGTCTACTAAACAAAAAAGTTATAAATAAATACGATATACATATTTATGTATGTGTATATATATATATATGAATATGCAGATGTATGACTGTACATAAAAGTTAAGCGATTGCAATTATAATAACATTGAATGTGATAAATATACATATTTATACTTGAACACGCATGATCGAAGTTTTTCATATCAACTGCAGATACACAGATGTAAATAGAAATACATGCATGTAGAAATGCAGATACAGATACAGATACAGATACAGATACAGATACAGATACAGATACAGATACATATACAGATACAAATACAGATACAGATACAGATACAGATACAAATACAGATACAAATACAGATACAAATACAGATACAGATACAGATACAGATACAGATACAGATACAGATACAGATACAGATACAGATACAGATACAGATACAGATACAGATACAGATACAGATACAGATACAGATACAGATACAGATACAGATACAGATACAGATACAGATACAGATACAGATACAGATACAGATACAGATACAGATACAGATACAGATACAGATACAGATACAGATACAGATACAGATACAGATACAGATACAGATACAGATACAGATACAGATACAGATACAGATACAGATACAGATACAGATACAGATACAGATACAGATACAGATACAGATACAGATACAGATACAGATACAGATACAGATACAGATACAGATACAGATACAGATACAGATACAGATACAGATACAGATACAGATACAGATACAGATACAGATACAGATACAGATACAGATACAGATACAGATACAGATACAGATACAGATACAGATACAGATACAGAAACAGACACACGCACAACAGACAACGACTCTGCATACGATATATATCATATATGTATATGGAGTACGAGTCACGCATAAGTAAATTTACGAACTTTACTTTTATATACATTTATTTTTTAAAATGAAAGTGAGAGATTGATGGATGGATGTATGGATGGAGTGCTGTGCAGGTTTATAGATATGTATTTATATGGCTCTGTTAATTGTCGTCGTTGTTTCAGCTTGACCTTTAGCATATTAATGATGTAGAGCAGCAGCCGCAGCAGCAGCAGCAGCGGCAGCAATAAAAACAACAACAATCGCTTGCATTGTTTTTCCTCTTTTAGCTGCCATGCAGACGCGCCCAGAACAAAACGAAACATATATATACATTTATATACATACATACATATCTATAACAGACAATAGACTACAATCTTTATGGATAGACTTAAATCAATCAAGGTTAATGCCAACAGTTCAACATAAACAGATCATACTGTACTTTAACTTAATTAATGGCTATTGGCTATTGGCTATCGACTCGAGTGGAGTCGAGTCGGATCGCGTCGACAGAGAAGGAGAATTTGCATCACTTTGCAATTATCTATGCAAATCAAAGCGTTGAGTGTGAAGCTCAGTGGATAAGCTTCATGGGGGAGCGGGGCGGGGCGGCGCGGGGCGTAAGCGTAGACCCTGCCCAGCTGTTTAGCTATAGTGGAGTATTGGAATAGAATTCTCACGATTCGCACAAGTTCGCAGAGCAGGCTAAAGCAAGTTTAATTTTGCTTTTTTTGGTTTCAAAATCGCGACGATCGATAGCAATGCTCGATTAATCGATTTCTCAGCAACAGTCAGGCATTGCTCCCAGTAACTGTTTAAAGTTGTTTACTGTTTTGTTTGTTGCCGTTGCCGTTGTTGTTGTTGTGTCAACATTGGGTGTAGTTCACTTGGTGACTGGGGCTGCACTCCAGTTGTTTTCTATGTCACGCGCTCCAACAGCCCAAAAGAACAACACCAACAAAAACAAACAATAACAATGCGAGTGTTGGCAAAAGCTTCAAGTATGCCTCCTCCTCATCTATATACATATACATATGCATGTATGTATGTATGTGTATACTGTATATATCTAGTCGTATTTACACTCATCATAGCTCTGGAGAGCTGACATCAGAAGGCCAGCACTTAAGAACAGAGTTTTGGCTGGCAATAATAAGAGGAATGCCCAAAAGCCAAGAAGGTTATGAAAACAATCAGTAAAGTCGAAAGTTAAACTAAGAGATGAGAACAGTAAATATAAAATAGTTTAGAAATGGAATCCCCTTGAGTAGAACAGTGATCAATAGAGTTTATGACTTTATCAACAAATTCTATATATGTATGTATGTATAAATTATCTTGTATCTGCATTTACACTTTGTCTATCTGTCTATTGAGTTAACTATATATCCATATATCCATTCATCTATCTAGCTATTCATCTGTTTATCCATATTTCTATCCATATATTTACCTATCCAACTATTCATCTTTCCATCTATCCATGTAACCATCTGTTCATTTCTATCTCTATATCTATCTATCCCTCTATCCAGCTGACTATTTATCCTACATATCCGTTGATACATTTCTATCCATTCATTTCGATCTACCCATCTATTCATCCCTTTATATGACTACCTATCTATCCTTTCTAAAACAATCTCCGTAGACAAGCTCTACTTGAACTTCTTCTTAATAATGAAATTAAGTCTGCTTATGAAACATTACTTGAAATTATCCATTGTTGAATTGTTCTCGTCAGTTGTTATCCAATTTCCAATAATCCTATGCTATGCCTACTTTTGCGCGACTCAGGCGCAGCTTAAGTTCTATAAGTAGATGCAAAAAGCTAATCAAAATGTCAAATTTTGAGCTGTCTATTTTTATATTTCTTTTGTTCTTCGAATTCTAATCGAACGAAAAACAAAAGAAAAAGGTTTGTGGAGCGGAACAGATAGTCGAAAAATAGCCACAGCAAAAAAAAAAAAAAAAAAAAACGATCTTAAAGGAGGCACAGCCCGCACCCACGCCAAAAAAAGTTGTTGTTGTTGTTGTCATTGATGTTGTTGTTGTCATTGTTTACAAAACCTTGGACATGGACGTGTGTCGAACGTTGGCCCCAGTGCTGTGACTGCGGCCGATGATGAGTGCCACTCCTAGCTTTGCGCAGCGAGAAAATAAAGCTGAGAAAACTATATAGTATTTATATATATGTATATGTATATAAATATATATGTATATGTATGGTGAAAAAGCCAAAATACATCCGCGTATTGTTTGCGCAGGCTGCCAAATGCAGCAATTGTGAAAAAAAAAATCGTTAGGCAAACAATAACACTGCGCAGCATAGATTGAAGTCATAAGAGATGTGTTGTCGAAAGATACATATATTTAAAATATTATAAAATATATAATATACTAAATATACTTTATTTATTGTTTATATATTTTTATTTCATTTAAAATAAAAATTTGTATTTTGTTGCACAGTGTAATGAACGGTTTCAGTGATAAAAGATATCAGCTGCATTTGGCAGCAACAACTTGATCATGATGATCATGATGATGCTGTTCATCTTTGGTACATTTAGTGGGCGTTACGCTATCTGCTGCCTCTTTCTCTCTCCCTCCCTCTCTCTCTCTCTCACTCTCTGACAAGCAAAAGCGTGAAATTCAGGCGACCCTAAAAAGTTGCTGCCGAGTCAAAAGCAACAATTTTTTTTATGTGTACAACGAACCCGCAGCATCATAATTTTAATAATATTAATAATATTAATAATAATAAAAAAATAACAATAATAAAAGGCAATAATAACAACAACAGCGGCAGCAACAAGTTGTTGTTGCAGTTGACAGGAAGCGTCGCTGTTGTTGCAGCCACCAAAAACAGAAAACAACAAAAATTTGTGGCTGGTTGCTCGCGTGCAGCAGCAGCAGCAGCAGCAGCAACTGTTGAATGCCAAGAGCAATGCAAGCGTCTGGCAAATGTATAAAATAAACGCAATTAAATACTGGCAACAGGCAACAGGCAACAGCAACACAAACAAACACACAACAAATTAAAAAGAAAGAAATGAAAAAAAATAAAACGAGATCAAGATTTGGCTTTGATTGCATTTTCAAGGTTGTTGTTGTTGTTGCATTGCCCAAATTGGCGCGCTGCAATTAAAATAAAGGCAACATATATGGCATGTTTTTTCTCGCTAAATACACACACACACACACACACATATATATATATATATATATATATACGACAAGTGTATGGCTAGGAAACATTGCGATTTGCTTGTGCCCCAAATTGCGCCGCATGTTGTTCAAACGATGACGTCACATTATTGCCTGTGGCTATTTAAAGTTTCTTTTTGCATAACACATACACACACACACAAACACATGATATATATAGAGAGTATATATGCTTCTATATACATATATAGAGCTGGCGTCTAGACATTTGCCAATTCACTGATTACCTAAAGCCCAAGTGTTGGCACCAATGCGACATCTTCACTCAAAGCTAGACAGCTAAATATATATATATATAACAGCTATATATATAATTTATATATATATATATATATATATATATATATATATACAATTCAAATTAAGATCAATCACTTTTTGAATGAACTGTTTGCAAAACTCAACTAACCGTTGGCTTTCATTGAACGGAGCGTACTAAAAACGCTGACAAAAACTGTATCTCGTGGATACGCGCGAATGTAGCTGAAAGATACAAAACGAAAACAACAACAACAACAACGTAAAATAAACAATATATTCTGTACGCTCAAACGATCAAATGAAAATGCTGTGAACATATGACAGTCGTATAAAATGTATAAAGAATTCACAAAAACGAAGCGGGAATGCCCTTAATGAAATATTTTTCACGCATGCTTAGAACACGCTAAGTTACAATGTGAGAAAAGTAAAACGTATATAAAACAATGCTATCAAGTTATGATAGACATATATATGTATATATACATACATTCTAATGATATATGCCATCTAGATATATCTTTACATGCTAATCACATTTGTCTGGCTCGAAGGCATTGTCGTGCGAAATGCTTAGCTAAATCAAGCTAATTAAATTTATAAAAAATTTTTAAACAATGAACGTATATATATTTAGCATACAGCTGTTAATTATCTAAAAAATAAAAAAGCTCATACTTGATGTATATACATATATGTATAATATATATTGAATATGGCATATATATAGGAAGTCAATGAAAATTGAGCTCAACTATTTAGAGCTGGCATCTATTCACGCAAATTATTGCTGTTAAAGCCAAAACTAAATCGATTTGAACTCGGATTTGCTATCTATGTTGAGCCTTAGCCTTAACCTTAACCTTTAAACCTAAAAGCAAACTGATTTGTAAAAAACTAAATATTATTTAATTTAAATTTAAATTAATAAATTTGTGCGAAATGAAAAATTAATAAAAAAATAATAATAAAATAAAAATAAATAAATAAATAATAATACAGTAAAAATAAATAAATAAATAAACAATAAAATAAATATTTATAAATATATAATAATAAAAAAAAAATATATATATATCATATTTATGTTATAATTTTAAATTTTTAATTTAAAAAAAATAAAAACTAGATAATTTAATTGTGATTGACTTCTCTAGTCTATTAAATTTACTTGAATATTTTATAAAATGCAAAAAATTGTATATAGATAAATAAAATAAAAAAACAAATAAAATAAAAATTTATAAATACATATATAATAATAAAATATAAAATATAATACATTTATATTATATATGTATTTAAATAATTAAAAAATAAAAGCTACATAATTTATTCACTTGCCTAGTCTGGTCAATTTTCTTGAGTGTTTTATAAAATACAAAAATATTATATATACATTTAAAACTAAAAACATCTCAGGTAAATTCCCTATTTTTTTTCAGTGTAGTGTGCTTTAAGAACTTGCTGGAACATTCAAATAAAAAGCAGCTAAAACGCTTTGCAATTGCATTTGCCCGAATGAATCTATAAATATAAATTTCAGCTCATTCCCCATATCAAACAATTTTAGAAAAAAAAATGAATAATAATAAAATAGAAAAAAAAAAACAATGGGCAAAACGATAAGCGTTATCACAATTCAATTATAGAGCAAATGACTCAGACTAGCAACTGCGCGCTGAAACTCAAACTGAAACAGATTCAAAATTCAGCTAAAAATAAATGGCACAATTTCCAGCTGCAGTCGACGTAATGAAAAGCTGCGGGATTTCTTTCGGGAAAAGCGACAGCAAAGCTGATTAGCTAACAAATTTAGACGACTCTCTGACATATTGGCTGCTGCTGCTGTTGTTGTTGTTGTTGTTGCTAGTTGTTGTTGCTGGTGATTTATGCAGTTCAGGCTGACCCAAAAAAATGTAAATATATAAATTTTGTGCAGAAGTCAAGTCGAAGCAGGAGGAATGCGGCTGCTGCTTGGATTTTTTTTTATTTTATATACATATATATTTTCTGCTTTTTATTTATATTTATTTATGGTCAGTCAGCGCTGTGGAATGTATTATTTTTCTGCTTCTGCTTCTTCTTCTTTTTCATTTTTGTACTTGTGCACTTTTTGTTTTTCTCCACTTTGGCTTAGCTTTGCAAATTGGCATCAGCCAATTGCAAATTGACTTTGTTTGACTTGGCAATTCTGATTGAAAATTTGCTTTTCCCTAAAGAACGTGTTGCAAACAAAAGCGAGAGACGCGTCTGTCTGGCTGGCTGGCAGGATGCGCTGCATATTTGTGGCTTTTGTGGCATAGAGTGCAATGCTACCCTTTTGTGGCGTGGCATGGCTCAGAGGCAGAGGTAAACACTGGTAAGCCCCGGGGCAATTCGTCAGCAGCAAATAAAAAGCAATATTCGCCGCTTAGTTGGCGCTTTTTACTTTGTTGGATTATGCAGGCAGCCAGGCCTGGCAAAAGACTTGCTTCGCCTCTGTTTCCTCTGTCCCGCCGCTGCAGCTATGTAATGCATTGACAACGTGAGCTGTTGGCTCCAGTCTGTCGGCCTTGAGCTGTCGCTGGCCACGTACGAGCTGAGGCAAAATGTGCAACGAGACTCGGACGCGAACTTGGACGCATAATAATGATCTCCAAACTGAGCAACGGCAGCCAGAAAGCCGCTAAAAAGCGAAAATGCAAAAAACAGGCTAAAGCAAATACAGCTAAAGTGCAGCGAGACAGGCAAAGTGTTCACATTGATTGCATTTCATTTGCATTGTGTGAGAATCAATCACGAACCGCAGATGATGAAAACGAAGTAGGAGAAGAAGAAGAAGACAAGAATTGCAATTGCAGCTGAGTCGCGACTGGCGACTCCTTTTGGCCAGACAGTTGTCTAGTCAGCCAGCCATTTATTAGTTATTAACGTGGCTAAGTGCATGTGATCATACAACTACTTATAGTGCAATTGCAATTGCAATCGCAATTGCCAACAACAACAACAACAACAACAACAACAACAATAATAACAATAATCATGATTGAGCACAAGGCAGACGACGCGACGACTTGTTGACAATCATTTGACGACATTGAAGATTCTAGCTGTCAGCACTAAATACACTGCGAGAAATGAGCTGATGAAAATGAAGTTTGACGAGTGATTGAAGTGAGTTAATTAGCTAAAATATAGAATGATATAATACTCAACACTCCAAGAAAAAGTGCTATGCTCATAGCTGATATATACACTGAGAGAAAAGTACAATAGCGAAATACTACCAATAAAAATAATCGCTTAATGACAATTTAAGAGTTGATGAAAGTATACGAAAACTCTAGTGCTCAACAGTTCTATTTGTATATGTGAATTGAATACACTTAGAGAAAAAAGCTGTAGTTGTACATAAAATATAAGTGCACGCCGAATAAGCATTTTTATTCTACAGCCAAAAATTGCAGAGATTGCAAAGAAAATGTTAGAATCCAATTTCGCATGCAAGCAATTTTAATCTCTTCTTTCTCTCAGTGCACTCAGTCCCACTCACCCACATATGTACATAGTAACAGTTATTAACATTAACATGTTATGGCACTGCAATCGAATGCAGCTGGCTTTGCATTTCAATTGTGCGCACATTTGGCTTTCGTTTTCATTTGGCGCTTTTCAATACGCGCCGCGTGCTAATCGAATCGCCCAACAAATGCCGTTGATTAGTCAAAATTGGGGGTCGGGGCAGCGTTTGGAGGGGGCCTGGCAAGCCTGACTCGTTACGCGTTGTTTGTTGCGTGTTTGCTTTCTTTTACAGCCCTGGCGAAGGCTTTCACGCCTAATGCGGCAAAGGTGTTGGTCAGTAAAGTTGAGGCTGTTAGATACTTTAGCTAGCTGTGGATGCGGATGCAAAGATTTCGATATAGATACAAAGATACAGATACGAATACAAGCAAAGAATATGCTTTTAATATGTATCTATAAAGTATTAACTGAGTAGCATCATGTATATCTTTATCTGACTTGACTTTTCTAAACTATCCTATATTCTATACCTTTTCTATCTGCATCTCTTGCATATGTATCTGTATCTATATCTACAACTCTAGGCACCCACATGTCTATATATATGTATCTCTGACCCATCTGCACACTCTACCAGGCAATTTTACATCCATTGTCATAAGCTCCAACTGCATTTGTGCAACTGCAGCCATAAAGCCTTTCTGAACTGTAATTCTCCATTAGCTGCAGCTATTAAAGCGAACCATCTGCTGCCTGCCTAGCAGCCCATTGTCTATGCGTTGGGTGGTAAACGGAAGAAAATATAAGAAACAATAAGAAAAGGGGAAAAAAAACCGAAAGTGAAAGCATTTAATATGCATAATGCACAAGTTTATATTCATTTTATATATATTTACTTCTATCTCTGCTGTCTTCAGTCACAACGTCCGACGACTGGCAATGAGCTGGATAGCAAGACGACAGTTTTCAAAGTCAGCTCACATTTATTTTTCATTTCTTTCGGTTTTTTTCTGTTGACTTTCAAAATACACGACGCGCAATTGTCACACACAACCAAAATCAAAATCAAAATTTGACACTCGACGCGTTTCCCAGGCTCGAAATTGAATCGAAATGGAAGCAATGCGACTGTTTCTGTTTCTGCTTCAGCTTTGGTGTCAATTTGAGTTTCATACTCGTAATAAAATTAAATTGCTTTTTAAGTTTTATGAGAGTGTCACACAGAAAGTGTGTGTGTGTGTGTGTGTGCTTTGCTTTTGTAATGATCAAATCCATTAAGTGGCGCAGAACTTTTTTTTGTTTCGCTGTCAGTTTGTGCTTGTGGGTGTCACTAATTGAATTTCCACTCAGCCGAAAAAAAATCTAAAAAACTTCTGCCTAACGGCACTTTGTTCGATCTGTTCTTGGCCGCACGTAGACAACATAAAATGTTTCATTTTAATATTGAGCAAGTTGCGCAACAATTTGTTTTATTTCTTCGTCACACAAAATTTATGCAAAAATCACTTTGGTGCTCAGCTCATTCTTTTTTTTACATAAGAATAATTGCAGGCACGTAGCGGCAAAAAGAAATGAGAAGCAACAGCCGCAGCAGCAACAGCGGAGGAGCAGTACAAGTTCATTGACTGTGATGGAGCCACGCCCCATTCGCTTTGGACATGCAAAAATATCGTGACCAAAACAAAGGGCCACAAGCTATAAAAAACAACAAATAAACAAATGACGAATACGCAAAGTACATAAAAACATTGAAAACATTGCATTAATTTAATTGGCGAGCCACAGAAAAAAACCCTCAGGGCTAACATTAAATAGAAACCAAAGCAACGCATTCAAATTGCAATTCCAATTCCAAGTCCATCAAAT
>JAWNOM010000312.1:0-15923 GCA_035045965.1 Drosophila aldrichi
TGGTAATTTCATTATTATTATTTTTTGCGTCTTCTGCTGCTGCTGCTGCGACGGCTGCGGCGGCTGCGACTGCAAAGAGGGTATATAAAACAAGTTTCTGCAGTTGGCCGTCAGCTGGCTGCCCCCTCGACCTCCCTCTGGTTGAATCTCTCACTTGGCTTTAAGTACGCGCACTTGTAGTTTGATTTTGAAAGTGCATCCGGTGACTGTTTCGCCAGATCAATATACTATATAGCTATAGCTATATATGCTACATACATACTAAGGTGTATGTACGTCTCGCTGTCTGTCGCTTTCGCTTTGATTCAGTTTCAATTAGAGCTAAATACTGGCTACTGTTTTCCTTCTTTCTGTTGTGTGTGTGTTTTATTTCTTGGCTTACACCGCCTGCCGCCTAATTGAATAATTACATAGAACGTTGGCAGCTGATCGCCAATGCTTCAATATCAAAAACAAAAAAAATATACACCCAAAAACAAAGCAAGAAAAAAACTCACATAAAAACTCAAGCACCAAAAACTCAAACTTGAAGCTGACAGCGCGAGACAAACGCAAACACTCTAAAAAAAAAAAGAAGACTATATATATGTACATATATGTGTGTACATACATATATATATATATATAATATAAATCAGAAAGAGCCGAAATTAAACAGCGCTGCTGCCCGTGCGAACCGCTCAACGAGCTGATCTGAAAAGCGAAAAGAGAACCTTTTAAACTGCGTGTTTATGAGCTCATATCGGCACATTTTGATCTGACTGCGGCTGCGGCTATGCTCGCCCGCCTGCCACAAAAGGGCGCAACGGCTGAAACCGAATTGTAGGAGGCCACGCTCGAAAAAATCTCGCAAAACAAAGGATTTTTTGAGGATTTTGGCAGCAACATCAAGTTTATGTTTAGCAGATGAACTGCCAAAACGGCGCTTGTAGAAGCTCTTCAGCATTAAAGACTCTACAGAAAATGTTCGTAATGAAGACAAACAGAAAAACAATATTTAAATGATATTTATAATGGATGATAATATGAATAGTGATAATGCTAAAATAATAATAGAAATTAAAATCAGAATAATGATAATGATAATAGTAGCAATGTTAATACTTATGCTAATAATCATAATAAAATAATATGAATAAAATGGCAATAAAAATCGCCGTCATCATAATGAATCATAATTCGATTTATTAATATAATAATAATAATAATAATAACTACAATTCTAATCATACTAATTTAACTGCTTGTAATAAAAATAAAGTGTTAATTATAAAGCGTATTGGCAAAGGTATATGATCAATGGAACAATTTAAAATCTATCTAAGAATTAGCACGTAGTATTTACTTTATTTAATTCCATTGAGAATTAGCTAAACATATTATGTAGATAATGTGTGCTTATAAACAGAATTAGAATAAGCTTGCATAGCAATTAAATAAACCTATAATGCTGCACAGCTCATTTAGTAAGATTGATTAACTCATAAACAGTTTCAACAAATTAATTTTCATTGAAGTTTTATTAAATTTATCTCGCATTGCCTTATCACTGCGCCAGCATATACTAACATTTTACGACTGGCTTACTAGCTGCTCTCGCCTGTCTGCAAAAATCAACAACGCCTGCTTTAGCTATGTGTGTGCGTGTGCGTATGCGTGTGTGTGTGTGTGTGTGTGTGTGTGTGTGTCTTGGCTGCTGCACGCAGACGCAGACGCATCGCCCACGGTGCACACCTTCGCAGCAGCCTTTGTTGTTGTTGTTGTTGTCCCTGTTGGTGCTGCTGCTGCTGCTGCTGCCAGCGATAAGTCTGCTCCACCCCTAGCCCCAAAAGAGCGCTGAGCAAAGGTCATGGACTTCACAAAAAACACAAGCAAATTTCAACGGAATTCCAAAGAAACTTTTATAAACATCTCAAAATACTTGCCAAAAAGCATTAAATTATAAATTAATTTAAAGAGCTCGGCGCACAAAATAGTTTTATTTTATTAAGCAAAAAAAAGAGCTTAAATGAAATTAAAGAAAAAACAACAAAAAAACTAGCACAACTTGATTTAAATAATACAAGTGTCGAGTTAGTATCAGCGGCTAACTTGGAGCGACAGCGAAAAAAAAAAATAAATAAATAAAATGAAATAAAATGAAAATGAAAAACTGGCTGACCGCATTTAAATGCTCTGGCAACGAACGTGACAGCAGCAGCAGCAGCAGACACAGCAGCAACAACAGCAACAGCAACAACAACAACAACAATGACAACAACACATCGTATATCAGTGATTGCCTGATTTACGCGCGCAATGTCAATTAAATTATGGCACATAATACAATGTAACTCAGCAGCCGCAACAACAACATGTCTTAATCACACGCACATTGCAATAACAACAACAACAACAACTCTGTGTTACCCACCAGCAACAGTTGCTGATCGTCGTCGCCTCCCTATGTCGAAATTTTGCACCGTGCGCTCGCGTAACAGGAACTTTGAATTAAGTTTGATCAGCGCTACGCTGTTGTTGTTGTTGTTGTTATTGCTGTTGCTGTTACTGATGCTGGTACTAGTACCTAATACAACAGCAGCCAGCAGCGACAACAAATCAAGTTGCCATTAACAATGATGCATTGCCCGAACTGGAAGCGTAGCTCCAGCTCCATCCAGCTCATCGCATCGACGGGCTGTGGGCACTCAATTTCTCACTCTTCAGTCAGCCTCAATCAGACTCTCAATCATCAGCAGCAACACACTCACACACTGAGATCGAGTGACCGCATTTGCATTTGCGAGCGCATCTAATGCATAGCACAATGTATCTACAGCGCGTACAGATACAAATGTATCTTTTGAAGAGCGTGCCTTTAATTTTTATTATGGCCAAAGTTTTGTATTGTTTCTGTGATTGTGCTTGTGCTTGAGCTTACGTGCTGTTTGCACAATCTTGATGCTGGTTGACATAATTCGAATACAACAACACCAAATGTATGCCAATGGATTTTTGTTGGCTTAGACTTTTGTTTTTTAAGGCGTAGTTCGTAGAACTGATTCGCTGCGCTTTGCTACTTAAGCGGAAGCTCTTTGAACCAGTTCAGGTTCCATAGCGAATTTTTCGATTATGATGATTCTAGGAATTGTAGTTTGTAGACAAATTACCTAAAACTTATCTAATATGAAATGCTATATATTGATTTATAGATCTTCATCTTATCTTAAATGCCACGTCCAAGAGTCTGTTGCCGCTGACAATTTCAATTTGTCTTGCTTCAATATTTTCCTTTTACTTTTATTTTCTATCCGCAGACTAAAACTCCTTTGCCAGCTATTTGCATGGCTGGCTTGTAACAGGTTTATATATGCCATTAGTTCAACTTTGTTTTTTTTTTCTCGCTGCTTCCTCTTCTTCTAGTTTGGCTACTGCAGCTCATCAGCTCGTTGCCATCCATATCAGCGGCTATCTATCTTAATAGCAATAGAAAGCATGTTGGGCGCCTTTTCCTCTAGCTATATTTACCTATATACTAGAGACTATATATATCTATATACATATTTTTTGTTGTTGTTGCTTATCTTGAAGTTTGTGCTTTACAGTCGGCCTGAACATCCTGTCGCGTCGCACTCACTTCCTTTTGGCAGCCCAAGAGATTTGACGCTTTGCCGCTGAAAGCTTGTTTCCCATTTCATTCACAATATTTACTACAACAAAAAAGTGCACAATATATGTTGGGCTTTTGCAAAACTGGTCAGCGGCTCAGCATCGTCAAATGCGGACAGCTGTGTTGCAGGAAATTACAAAATACAAGAAGAAGATGAAAAAAAAATAAAAAAAAAAAATATGTGAAATAGCCAGGTGACCGTTAAGCATTTCAGCCTGGCCAAGTGAGAGTATGCAAATTAATAAAAATTTATTTGTATTGCGCATAACAAAAATGCCAAAGAGCGAGAGGGAGAGAATGAGAGAGGGAGGGATAGATAGATAGTAAACTAGACGACAGCTCGTCTGGCTGCTTTGACTTGGCTCAATGCATAGACAAATAAAACTTGGCTTGCCACATACGTTGACAACCAACACACTGCTACACACACACACATACACACACACACTATAGCTACAGCAGCCTCAAGGATGCGTGCCCTTGCCTTTGTGTCTACGCCAGCCGCAGCAATGTTTACAGCTCAAGATTTCAGTTACGCGATAATCACAATAATTATCATTTTATTATGAAAAAAAAAAAAATGAGAGAAGCGAAACAAAAAACGACAACAGAAAATAAAACAAAATTAAAATCAACTTTATGACGACGACGAGGCATTGACGGCACTCGTTCCAGGCACAAAAACCAACTTGGCAACACCCCGCCAAAACTTGACTCTCAACTGGAGTCTCCAGCTCCAGCTCCAGCTCCAGCTCTGACTCTGTCTGTGGCTGAGGCCACGTTCTGCTTACTATGTGATGTATTTTTAATCGATGCGTTGAGATTTGCGCGCTGTGGCCGCTGGCTGTGGGTGGGTGCCCACCAGCATGGGCCAGGGAGAGGAGCAGCAGCAGCAACAGGAGCGGCAGCAGCAGGAGCGGCATGAGTCAGCGCAAGCTCATGTTATAATTGGTTCTCAAATTTGCGAATATGTTTTTGTGAAATTTAGTTGGCAATACGAAGCCGTTCGCCGTTCGCCAACCCTTAGCCAGTGGCCCGCCAACCCTTCTTCTTCTTCTTCTCCTCCTTTGGCTGTTTGGCCTTGTAAATGCGATGCCAATTAAACGACTCAAATATCTGCTGCTTCTGCTCTGCACTATCTGGGGTTAGGCCATGTACTTTGACACTCCAATTAATGTTGTTTTATACTATTTGATATTTGGCATTCGATGCGAGCGGCAAATCTTTACGCGACAACAACAACAACAACAACAACAACAGCTGCGACTACAAATGACAACAACAACAACAACAATAGCAGACAACTTTTAACGCTTGGTTAATTTTGTACATTTTTCCACTCTTTTGTTTGTTTTCAGTTGAGTTTTTTTTTCTTTTTTTTTCATGCTGTTTTTCCATTATCATGATCACTGTTTTGTGATATCCGTTGGGGCTGTGTGTGAAAATGCATAGGAAAAAACTGAGCCAACAACGAAAACCTTAAATAAAACGACAAATAATAGTTAGCTGGCCATGATTTCATTTGGCTTGGTAAATGAAAAAAAAAAACAAATAATATTTAAATTACGTCCAAACAAAACAGAATAAAAAGTGTATAAAAAAAAGTTGGAAAAAAACCCCAAAGAATGCGCTTATATAAATTGTGCAATTACCCGCCACACTTTTTTTTATCATTCTTTTTTTTTTGTACAATATTACTTATCTCTTAGTTGGGATCTCATAAAGTGAAATGTGATCGTCACCAGCGCATCATTATGAAATGCTGGCCACAAATATGATTTGTATAGCACTATAGCATACCCATTGATTAATGTGTACTGTAATTGGGTAGTATATAAAGAAATAGTTTTTAAAAATCAGAATCTATAATTGAGTCTGTTAGTTTTTTAAGGGTATTATCATATACATATATAAAAAATATTTTAAAATTATATTAAGATTACATTTTAAAGCTTGTATACATTTCTTTGAAGAAAATCTTAAAATGATATAAAATTTTTAAATTTATGATGATTATCTAAAGATATTTTTTATTTATATATATTTTTAAGTATTTCAAACAGCAAATTCCAACTTGCAATTGAACAAAAGCTCGCTAAGTAACCCTCTCACTCATTTTACAGGGTAGCTACTGGTCAAGTACTCTCTTCAGTTTAATGCCCGCTTTAGAACTAAATGCTTAGCCGCAACATTTTCTGCTTTTTGCCCTTTTTCACTTAATTTGTTTGCCTGTTTGACATAGTATGGACTGTTTTAAGTATATATAGAGATATATAATATATATATGTATATATATATAGCCACAAAGTCGCCTGAAACCCGTTCCAATTTGTTGGAGCCGTGTGCGACGGCCTGGAAAATGTTTCAAGTGCATTTTTACGAGCGCTCTTTAATTTTGTGTGTGGCTATGCAGTGCCGCAAAAGAATTTTGTGCGAGCAGCACAATTTAAATAGCGGTAATTAAAGTTGTGGTTAAATAATTGACTAACTGCAGAGCAGCAGCTATTTAATAAGGGGTAAGAAATATGAAAGAAGAAGAACAAGTTCCAAGTAAATAATTCCTAGGGGAAATATCTTATATATATATTCTATATTTCTATATGACTTTAGCCATATACTAAACCTGGACTTTACAGTCGATCAAAGTTCGGAACTGCCTTAAATTTTCCGTAACCTCTCTCTTGCCCTTTTATTGGAGTGCATTGGGTCCGCTGGGTCTGGGGATTCCCAGAAAAAAATCTCACAATTCGCTCTTTGTTTCGCATACAAAACTGAATAGATTGATAAATGTAAATATATATAAAAATATATACAGACGTCAATATAGACACGTGATAAAGCATAGAGCTACATTTGTCGACTATAAACAAGTATTTCTTTCAACAGAATCGCATTAATATTAAATAGACAGGCTGGGGCTTTAAGTATTTCCCAAACAAGCAGCAGCTGCGCAAGTAAGACTTGGCTTCCAAAAAAAAAATAGAAAAAAAACGAAAACAAAAACAAAAAAACTAATAATACTATATGTTAGCTTGTCAGCTAGTTGTGCCACGCCTCCTTGCGCCGCACTGCCGCCTTCCTCTAAGGTTTTGGCATGACATAAGCAGCACGTACTTTCAGCTAGTTCGACTGTCACCTGCTGCAGGCAGGCGAAGCCGTAACTAAATTAAATATGACTAATATTTTGCAGTGACTGTAGGACACACCAACACACAACCATATACATATGTATGTATACACTGAAAACAACAATAACAACAACGTTGACTAAGTAAAACTTAAATGCGCGTCGCGCTCTCGAGTTTTGTTCGACAAAAATTTTTTATTATTGTTGTTATTGTTGCTGCTGTAGTTGTCGTTGTTATTGTTGTTGTTGTTGTTGTTGTTGTGCTCGTTCCGCCCCGTCACGCCCTCCTCACAAGCCAACAGCGACGTCAACTTGGAACTTGGAACTGCAGCAATTGTTGTTGTTGTTGCTGTTGTTGCTGCTGTATCTGCTTAGAATCTCACCTTGGCAATTGTTGATCAAATGCTGCCGCCGATTTATTGTTGAAAATATTTTTGCTTCAGCTGCTGCTGGTGCTGCTGCTATTGCTGCTGCTGCTGCTGTTTTTCATCATAATTTTTGAGCAGTTGTTGTTGTTGCTGTTGCTGCTGATGGATTACAAAAGCACAACTGCAGCACTGACTCAGTTTTAGTTTAGCTGGCTACAAATTAGAATTACAAAATTTCAAGGCCTTGCAGGTGAATCAAAAGCGAATGAGAATTCGAATGAGAACTCGCATTCGTATTCGTATTCGTATTCGCATTCGCATTCGTTTACGTTTACGTATTCGCAATTCGCATCGCATGCCATTCGCTGTTGCTGGCAGCTGTCTCTGTGTTGCTGTTGTACAATTTTCAATAGTTCACAGCAACATGGGAACAGTTTCCGGATTTGACAAACATTGTTGCACAATACAACAGCAACAGCAACAGCAACAACAACTGCAAACAACAGGGCTTTAAGAATGGCAGAACGCGTAAAACGCCGGATGCTCATCATCCGTTGGGCTGTGAACAGTCACGAGATTTGTCACAGCAACAGCAGCAACAGCAATAGCAGCAGCAACAGCAGCAGTTAGCAGCAACTGTTGCTGTTTAATTGTTTCTGCGTATGCGTCCAGAAATGGCAAAAGGCACATTTCTCTGCGCCTATAAAGCACTAATTGAGTTAGTAAAATGCTCGATTTGTCGCACGAACTAGTCTCAACTTGGTCAATTGGCATGCGGCCAAGTTGTTGGCCCCTTTTTTTCGCACGAAACACTGAGAACCCTAAAACATGTAACAGCACTGAGATGCTACTACTACTATATGGCTAACAACTTTATCAGCGCTTAAGCATAACAACATATTAAGTTTGTATTTAATATAAATGAGCTGCAATTGGCGTTCAATCGAAACTTGTTGAAAGTATCTGAATGCGTGTATCTTTCTCCTGTCACATTTTATGGCTCGCTTCGGCTACGTGACTGAAAGCCAACGGCAGTGGCAGCAGCAGCAGCAGCAGCAGCAGCGGCAGCTGGTGAAATGCTCATGCGTGGCAGCGATTAAGCAATCACCGTGGCAGCAACAACAGCAGCAGCAGCGGCAACAGCAGCAACTCATGTGCCTATATAGAAATTAGATCAATATCTTTATTTATTTATAAATTGTTTTACGTGGCTGCCTCCAAGGAGCGCGCTCATTTCTCATTAAGCGCAACGCCAACAACAACCAGCAGCAACAGCAACAGCAACAGCAACTTGTTAATTGTTGTTGCTGCATTAGAGACGTTATATAAACTGACCAAAGCAACAACAGCAGCAACGCCAGTCTCCAGTTTACAGTCTCCAGCTCCGGCCTTGCCTAATTGCATATTTATTGTTTATTAAGCAGCGTTTCCCGCGGGGCAAGCTCATAACTTGCCACTGGCTGCTGCTGTTGCTGTTGCTGCTGCCGCGTCTCATTCACTTTTACGCATTGCCTATATATGCATAAATTAATGAAGCGCGCGCCATTCATTGCGTTGTGTCTAGCTGCTCATTGATAAAGATCAATGGCATAGCCGAGACAAACAACAGCGCACACAGCACACACAACACCCCTGGGGAGCACAACACCGTAGTTAGTTGCTGTTGCTGCTGCTGTTGTTGCTGTTGTCTTTAGTCTAGGCCAAAATGGTCAAACATGTCGCATATTTTGCATGGCTACAGCGCGAGCTTCAATTGCAGCCACGTGCGTGCCCGAGCTGAGTTTGAGGTCAAATGGCTGCAATCTGGCCAACATGCCCGCCAGCCACGTGTTTCAACTTTGAACGTGGCTGCTGCTGTCGCTGTTGCTGTTGCTGCTGCTGCTGCTGCTGTTGCTTATGAGGCACGCTCTGGCATCGATTTGCTTTCAATTTGTTTGGGCAGCGGCCAAGCGGTGTTAACTTGCGTTCATAAAGACAGAGATGCTGCCCAGGCGTTGCTGTTGCCGTTGCTGCCGCTGCTGCTGCTGCTGTTGTTGCTGGCCTTGAAGCCTTTGAGCGTTTTTTGTTGAAACTGTTGCCGTTGCTTTCTACTTTAGTTTTCTGGTTTTTTTTTTCGGCGCTTTTGGCATGCACATGGGGTAGGCGTTGCCCAAAACAGCCCGCAACGATTTTATTTGGAAATCACTTTTGTTGCACCTACCCCAGAGTCAGAAAAAAAAAGTTAAGTAAAATAAAATAAAGTTCACTCGTCAGGGCCAGTTGATTGTCAGTATGTGTGTGTGTTAGCCTGTTTGCTCAGCGCTTTATTAGTGTCGGCTTTTGGTTAACAAGCGACTCTGGCAAACGAAAGACTTAGGCAACGAACTTGAAATGAAGGAAAAAAAAAACACACAGAAAACTAAATACGAAACCTTTCGCCTTGACTGTAGAACGTTTGCATGTGGCTTTTAATGAGCTGTAGCTGAAGCTGTAGCTAGAAGCTGAGAGAAGCAAAAAAAAAATCGGACTGTACAACATGTGCGTGACACTTGACTCTAGGGCATGGCACAGCAAACAGAGCGAGGGAGAGGATGGTGAAAGAGAAGGTAGAGACAGGGCAGACGCGCTTTTCAAAAGAAAACATTTTTTTGTTGTTTTTTTTTTTTTCTGTTCAGTTGCTGCCACGACATGGCATTGTGTTCATTATTATTTATATTATTTTTCTCAGTTTTACGTTTTTGTTTTTTGAAATTTTCGTAGTACGCTGCCCTGCAGCAATAGTTGCTGCTGTTGTTGCTGACTGCATTCAAAATTATAAACAAATTTTGCACGTAAAACAACAGCAGCAGCAGCAGCAACAGCAAACAATTGCATGCAATGTACAAATTTTCCAACAATGAAAAGGCAGCAACAACAGCAACAGCAACAACAACAGCTAGCGCTATAATAACAATAATAAAATGAAAATGCTACGGCCGGCAAGTTGCGTAATCCGTCAACCATGGCAGTCAAAAGAGCAACGCAGCAAGAAAATACCTAAAGCAACAACAACACAACAACAGCAACAATCTCAGCGCTGTCTTTGCAAGTGGGTGGGGCTGTGGTTTCTCTTGCTTAGCAGCAGCGCACGCAACAATTGTGTAGCTTAAGCAACAACAACAACAGCTTGGCTGCATGCAAAGCGACAGCAGCTGACACAAGAGCAACATTAAATAGTTGCTGCTGGCAGCAATCGCGCATTTGCAATCTGTTTCTTAAACATTAAATAATAATAAATGCGTTTTTTTTTCGGCTTTTACTTTTATTTATTTATTTTCGTTTTGGGTTTTTTTTTTCTCTGCTCAGATACAAATCTTTGCCGCATTTTATGAATGATCGCAAGCGAGTGGCCAAAAAGCACTTGTTGCGCCAGCAACAACTTGTTATTGTTGTTGCTGCTGCCGCGGCTGCTGCTGCTGCTGCTGTTGACGAACAACTTTAGCGACAAGATCATAAATCAAAATTTTATTTTGTTTCGCGCAGCATTCGCTCAAGTGCTCCATCTCGCTCACGCTTCGCGCATACCCCCACCTCCTCTACCCTCTTTCACTATCTTATTTTTTTTATGAGTTTTTGTTGTTGCTTCTTTTGCGCATAAATTAAAAATTGCCGCTGCGCTGGCGATTGCAGCGCGATTAAAATAGATTGCCCGCTGCGGCCCGGCGACGGCCTGGCGAGGATGACGTCGCTGCCTAAACACGTCTCTGTCTCTCTCTATCTCTATCTCAAATATCCCACTGACTAACTGTCTTAGTGACTACCTGACTACCCGTCTTGCCAGCTGGCGCGTGCTTATGGAAAGTTTATAGCTGTCATAAAAATATATATAAAAAAAAGAAGAAGAAGAAGAAAAAATAAATCTGAGAAAGGCAAACAACAAAAAGCATGCAGATTCAAATTATAACAAAATGAAAGTGAACCACGGTGCGTATGCGCAATGTTCAAGCCAAATTAGCTAAAGGAAGAGCAATTGCTGTTGCTGCTGTATAAATTGCTGCTGCTGTAGCAATTGCTGCCTGCGATAGGCCACATATGAATGTGCCATTAATCAGGCTAAACAAAATGTTTACAAAATGTAACAGCAGGCGGGCAGCAGCTAATTCAAAGAGCCGACAACAGCAGCAACAGCAGCAGCAACAGCAACTGCTGCATGCTGGCGAAAAATGGTTTTTAATGTTGGCCGCTTTTTATTTATTTTTTTTGCAAATTCGCGCACCAAAAATGTGCTGCAAATATGTTAAAATCTTGTTGCATGGAATTTATGAATGAAAAGTCAGCGGCCAAAAGAGCCACAGAGAGCCAACTTATTGTTGGCAACATAACAAGCAACAAGCTGAGAACAATGCGGGGAAAACACTGCAGGCAGCCCAGCGAGATTGTTGCCCGTTGCTGCTAGCCATAAATTTGTGAACAGCAACAGCAACAGCTACAGCCAAGTGCAACGCTCGAGCGTGAATTGGCAGACGGCATTTGCAAGTTGGCCAAAATGGAAAATGCTACAACAACAACAACAACAAAACAGCAGCAATTGCTTTTGTTTCTGTTTTTGTTGTTGTTTTTTGGGGGCGTCTTTGTTGTCATTAACCGGGCGCAGCTTGGCTGTCTTGTCTATTTGCTTAGACACGGCAGCAGCAACAGTTGTTGCTGTCGCAGCAGCTAATAAAGCGCTCACTTCCTCGAGCCAACATTATTTATGGCCAGCGTCCACAAGCGGGGCGGGCCCTTAGCCTTAGCCACCCGCTGTGGGCGTGGCAGTGCCATAATTTATCATAGCAAAAGGCAAAAGTTTTTTGGTTATTTTCTTTTTTTTTTTCTGCAGAAACTGAAAAATATTTTCCACCTTTTTTTCTAGTTTTATTTTTTGCTGTCGCGCTCCCACACAAATCAAGCACAAAATCAATGCTTTGACTTTAGTCTCTCAGTCGCGTTTATCAAATGCGTTATCTTTTCCCACGTTTTAAATGCTCAACTGTCAAATGAATTAAATGAGCAGGCAGCAGCCGCGCAATTTGAATTAAGATCAACAAAAACGCACTTTGGCAACGGCACCACCAAACCAGTTTCAATTGCGCGCAGCCAACACAGGTGGACACAGCGCCAGATATGCTGTGATATGCAACAACAGCAAGAGTTAAAGCTAAAGCTATAGCCACAACAACAACAACAACAATAACAACAACAACAGTTGCTGCCTGTGTGTGTGTATTAGAAAGCCTGAACATTTGGCCGCTGGGGCGCATCTGTTGGCTGTCGACTGGCCATCAATTGTGGTTCTCTCTCACAGCCACGCATAAATTATATTCCCAAGTGACATATTGCGGAAGTGATCAAGCAAGAAGAATAAGCAGCAAAAGCAGCAGCAGCAGCACAAGTGTTGTGCCATCTGACTAGAAGCTAGCTGCAAAGTAGGTTAAAAGGATAATGCTTACGAGCTATAAAGACGATATATGCAGCATAGACGAAGTTCTATTGCTCTCTGAGGTGTGAAGAGGTATTCATGTATAGCTCTCTGAGATGTGAACATACATAGAACAGTTAAACACTTATCCGTTATAGATCAGTGATTAATTTTCATCAACTCAACTCGATGGATTGGAAACATACGAATTTCTTATACAAAAACCTCTCAGTTGTGACTTCTATCTAACTTCTATCTTTATAATATATGTATGTGTAAAAAATAGCAGACTTCCTATAGAACGTCTGTTCCATGGCAAGTCTATGTCATATTCATACAATCTGATTCATTTCGATTTATCTACATCTAGTAGACATCAGAAATATCTGTAGCTGATTTGTGCCGCAGAGCTTTAATATAAGCCGAGTTTCAATAGGTCACATATAATATGCCAAACACTGTTAAGCTATAGTACATCATATACAACATTTATAAATATTGAGTAGAACGCCCAAGCCACGCATAATACCCTTTCCCTGCTATAGTGTATATGTATGTAATAAAAAAAGTCTGGCTAAGAAGACAGATCTCTTGGTAACGGCTGCTGTGGCTTTGAATGTGACTGTGGCTGCTGCTGCTGCTTCAAGTGACACAGTGACATGCTAATTTCTCGTTTTTTTTTTGCTGCTGTTGCTGTTGTTTGCCATATTTGTCCATATGAAAGTGGTACAAATTGATGCGAGAGCCACAGAAGCCAAATGGAGCGATAAGAACAGCAGGAGCAGGGGCACTTGCGATTGTCACGATTGCCACGACATAAGGCTGATTGACATTTGACAGACTGTCCAACAGTCCGTCTCTAGCTGTCTGTCCTGTCAGACAGTTGACTACACTTTTACTCTCGTGCGTGGCATTATTTTACTTATTTTACTTTTTTTTTGCCTTTTGCTCTTTGCATAAATATTTGTGGCCATGCGAGTGGGGGGAAGTCGAGCTCGTTTTGTGAGGTGTTCTCCTTAAGAAAAAGAAATATACATATATGATTATATTTATGAATGTATGTATATGTATAGCAGCTGGTATTAATTTTCTAGCCTCTTGCACTTTAGCTCATATTATATAATTTATAAAAACCTGTCAAAACATATTTTCAATGCAAAGCTGACAATTGAGATGCTGCTGGCCAAGTTCAGTTGAAAGTGGCAAAAAGTATTTATGTAAAAGTCAAAAGTAATAATAATAGATTTTCACTATGATATATTAGCTTGTGATATATTGTTATATATACTGTAACCAATTGGCGCGTTTTTTTGTAAATCTTTTAATATTTTATCTTCCATAGAGTTGTTTTTTGTTTGTTTGTTTATTTAGTAACTGCCTCGACAATATTTTATTATTGAGCGCATTTTTTGCGCTTGGTTTCTCTTGCGTAACAGCTGACAAATAGCAAAAGCATATACGCGAACTTCAAACTAAACCACCAAAAATAAAAGGAAATAAAATAATAATACAAATAAATACTCTTGTCTTCAGCATCTCAAATATATATATATATATGTAAAAATCAGACTTAGATCGGGTCAAGCATTAGCTAAGCTTTGAAAAAATCGCTGCTCGACGCTCAATTGAAGCGCTTCGCCCCTGTTCCCAATTTCAAATTGAACCGTGTGCCGCTCGATTGCGCTTTCAATCGAAATTGAAAACAAGTAAGAGAGCTCTAATCGAGACTGCTCGACTAGGAAATCCCCTGAACCTTTCGGAGAACTTATATTTCAATAATTCTTCGCCTCTTTCTGACACACACACACACACACACACACACACACACACACACACACACACACACACACACACACACACACACACACACACACACACACACACACACACACACACACACACACACACACACACACACACACACACACACACACACACACACACACACACACACACACACACACACACACACACACACACACACACATGCACGCATACAGTACTTGAGTAAAAGAGCATATAAGAGCATATAAGCAAGAAGAGAAGAAGTGCAGAAGATCAGTAAAATTGTCTATGTGTATGCAGCAGCTCTCATTTGGTATTTATATTTAGGTAAAACAAAGCTAGAATGCTCACAGCAGCAGAGAGCGTTCCCATTGCTCACTTGACGCTCGACTGCAACTAACTCAACCTGCCGTCGGGCTCAATATTTGGGAGAGACAGTGCTTGAGTAAAAGTGGCCCTATATAAAGGGCAGCAGCTGCAGCATTTCTTCAGTCAGTCTTCAGTGGTCCGAGCCTGGTGGAGGTCAGCGCAATCAAGTGAAGTAGAGTGTGTGAGTTATAAGCATTAAAGACGTAGAGGAATTACGTAAAGGCATTACGTAAAGGAAATACGTAAAGGAAATACGTAAAGGAAATACGTAAAGGAAAACGTAGCGGAAGTACGTAGAGGGAATAGAGAAAAAGACAGAGGTATAGTACTAAATCGACTCAACTCGTCACCCTAATCAAGAATATATATACTTTGTGGGGTCTGCCACGCCTCCTTCTGCCTGTCACATACGTTTCAACAAAACCAGTATACCCTGATTTCCCATTTTCAATGGGGTCATGGTATAATGAAGGGCGTAATGAAAAGCAACACAAAAAAAAAAAAAAACTCAAAAAATCAAAGCAATAAATAGTTAACTTAGCTTTGCGCTCGACGTCGGGGATCTGTCAGAGGGCGGGGTGGTCGAAAAATTCGACAATCGGACAATCCGACAATCGGACAATTCCACTAATGTGTCCGACCAGACCATTCGGCAATCGTGGCCGGATCAGTGCGATTAGCGAACATGTCTGAGTTTAGTCAATACCGGTAGTTATCGCTTAATTGAATCAACAGCCGCCGGCACATGCACATAAACCAAATTCAGGCCCAGGCCTCAGCGCTAGGCCCCAAAGTCAAACGCCAAAAACATTGCCAAACTCTTTATGGGGCGACATTAAAATAGCGGCAGTCAGTGAAATTTAGTTGGCAAAAAGCCACATAAAAAAGTCGACAGTAAATAGTAGTAAAAACAGTAAAGAAGGTGACAACTGGCAAGAAAAGACTAGCAGTTACCCTGTAATCAAGTGTCAAAGAACATAGGCGAGAGCATTAGATGGAGTTAGAGGTTAGAATGCACGATATAGATCTGATATAAGTATATATATGTACATCTATGTATATATACATTTGCATGATACATACATAAATTTAAAAATATATATATATTTATGATATATAAGTCTCCAAAATATCCACCCATATAGATAGCTAAAGCTAAAGCCGACACAGTCAAGCTTGACTGATCAGCACTAGCTACATATATACATA
>JAWNOM010000313.1:0-23839 GCA_035045965.1 Drosophila aldrichi
AAGTAAGAAAGCTCTAGTCGAGACTGCTCGACTAGGAAATCCCTGAACCCTTCGGAGAACTGATATTTCAATAGTTCTCCGCGTCTTTTTGCTTACAAAAAACACACACACACATACATAGGCACATATAGGCACGCACGCATAAACACGCATGGGCTGCAGTGTGGGCTTCTCATGGAAACTTAATTGTTTAATAACTTTTTTTGTGGACGTACGTTCTTCATGAAACTTTTAGATTGTGATTATATCATTACTATGCGTGTATATGCCCAAGCTCAAGTCTCTAGTATTTGAAATAAGCCTTTTACAAAGGTGATGGTAAGGGGGTGGATATAGGGGTGGGGGTGAATTATAACAAAAACCGAAATTCTAAAAAGTATATATGAGCCTACGTTTAAAATTTGGAGACTCTAGCTCAAAAGATGTAGGAGATATAATTTAATAATTGACATTCGATAAGGTTTTTCATCGATAAAAAAATAATCGGACAAGTTATCGAAATTATGTGATAAACTCGATATGCGCGTGCTATATACGGACATTTTAAAAAAAACGTTGAAGTCTCTAGCTATTGTATCTTCGGAAATCGACGCGTTCAAACATACGGACAGACGGACGGCCAGACAGACGGACAGGGCTAAATCAACTTTTCTCGTCGCCCTGATCAAGAATATATATACTTTGTGGGGTCTGCCACGCCTCCTTTTGCCTGTTACATACATTTTAACAAAACTATTATACCCTGATTTCCCATTTTCAATGAGTTCAGGGTATAAAAATAAATAAATATCAAAATTACGTTTAAAACGATCGTCAATTGCAGTTCATTTAAATTTTATTGCATACTTTCAAGCGGCAGCTTATTTATTCACCAACCATACACAAATTTGCAAGTTTTTGCTGCATACTTTTGGGATGTGCATATTTTGTATTTTTGTTTTATTTTTGATTTATTAAAGCATTTTTGTTCGCTGCAGGTAAGAAAAAAATCTTTTAGAAAAATAGCTCCTATTCAGCTATATCCTTACGCAGGACGAAAGTAATTGGTGTTTTAGACTCACGAGGAGTAGCGCCAATGTTTGCCTGCAAAGGATTAGTATGTTATCTAAGAACCAAGGACTTGTAAAATTTCCGTCCCAATGCTTATACCAGAAGAAATCTTGTATAACTTGTACAATAAAAGTACGATCAGTATGTCCTTTGGCTAATTTGTACTCCTTGACATTATGGACTATGTGAGATGTCACACGCCAGGATCTGCAAGGATGCGGCTGAGTTTTGTCGATTTGATCTACCATGAATGTCCTTTGATCCTTAGATGACCCCCCAATATTTTGATGTAAATCGATGTATTTGGTCCTTCCGATGTCAACGGATGAGTTATCGTTATTCTGTGATAAACTCGATATGCGCGTGCTATATACGGACCCATTGAAAATGGAAAATCAGGGTATAATGGTTTTGTTGAAATGTATGTAACAGGCAGAAGGAGGCGTGGCAGATCCCACAAAGTATATATATTCTTGATCAGGGTGACGAGTTGAGTCGATTTAGCACAATTCCAGTGTATATTTCTCCTAAATATTCCCTCTACGTATTGCTTCCCAGTATTTCCGCTACGTATTTCCTTACCGTAATTCCTCGGCATATTTCCTTTACGTATTTCCTCTACGTCTTTAATGCTAATAATTCACACACACGCCTTCACTCTATAGCGCTGACCCCCAGCAGGCCTGGAAGACTGAAGACTGACTGAAGAAATGCTGCAGCTGCTGGCCTTTATATAGCGACACTTTTACACACGTACTGTCTCTCCCAAGTGCTGAGCCCGACAGCAGGTAGAGCTCGTTGCAGTCGAAATTCAAGTGAGCAATGGGAGCGCTCTCTGCTGCTGTGAGCATTCTAGCTTTGTCTTACCTAAATACAAATACCAAATGAGAGCTGCTGCATACACATACAGATAACTTTAATGATCTTCTGCACTTCTTCTCTCCTTGCTTTTACTTTTACTCAAGTACTGTGTCTCTGAAATGTTTATGCGTGCGTGCCTATGTGTGTCTATGTATGCTTGTTTGCGTGTGTGTGTGTGTGTGTGTGTTTCTTTTGTAAGCAGAAAGACGCAAAGAATTCTTGAAATATCAGTTCTCTGATGAGTTCAGTCGAGCAGTCTCGACTAGAGCGTTCTTACTTGTTTATTATTAAATTATTATTATTGCATTTGGTATATTGTCAGAATTTAAAAAGAGAAGATTCTTTTATTACTGACTTCAAGAGATTTTTTTTTTTCGGCATATGTTTTATGTTTAATTAAAAAAAAAAAATATTCTGTATTCATATTTTTTTTGAAATATTTTTTTAATATTTTTTCGCCAAACTTCTTTTTTTTTTTTTGCTTTTTATTTCTATAAATCAAAAGGTATTTTTTTTAATGTTCCTACTAAAATGTGAATATGTATTAGGTAATCTGTTGCACTCGCGAAAAAAAATAAATATAATATATTAAAATAGCTGGGAATAATAATTAATTATTAGTATTTTACCTACTGTGCTCATTAACAAATGTGTGTGTGTGTGTTTTTTATGTGCAATAATTCAAAATTAGTTTTGTGACTGTTAATGACACCTGTTGGTGGTGCCACGGCTGCAACTGTTGGTGTTGCTTCCTTTTTGTACCCGTTGCTGTTGTTGCTTTTGTTCTTGTAAATTTGCTTGTTTACATGAAAATTTTACACGCCAGACAAATTTGCGCAATGTGTTGCATTTGTTGTTGCTGCTCGAATCGATATTGATAGCGACAACAACAACAACCACAACAGCAGCAGCAGCAGCAGCAGCAACAACATGAATTGTTCACAATAAAAGATGACCACACCCACAACAGGACGTCAGCTGCTTGCGGTTGTTTTTGGGGCCAAATGCGAAAACACAGAGGCACAGTTTATATCCTTGCGGCTCAGCTGTTGGCCTGCCGCAGTCTCTCGCTATCTCTCTCTCTCTCACTCTGTGTGTCGGCTGTCAATTTAATTATGCCATTACTTAAGTCCAAGCGTTGACCTTCCATTGAATGGCACTCGCTGTTCCAGCTGGTTATTTGTTTTTGCACAATTTTCACGACTGTTAATCGAATTAGGCAGGACGCAGGACCTTTGCTGCCGCCACGACTTGCGCTTGATTCAGGCTTTAATTCAATTTTGGTAGCCATTTGCTTCTTTTTTTCGTATGCGTGTGGAGATGTGTTTGTGTGTGTGTGTGTGCGGCCACATGGGCATATGGCGCTCATTATGCGCTGGAAAAACGAATTCTATAGAGCACTGGCTGTGGGACTGAAGGATGCGCCATGCTTGCATTCAGGATAGCGTATCGGGCGCTTTTAACACTGCCATTCTGGCCGCAAGCGCACTTTTGTTAATTACACAAATACAACAATTACAACAACACGTGCAACAACAGGTTTAAGCGAAACAGCAGACCACAAGCACATCCACGCCCCCCAGTCCCGTCCAGTTCAGACCAGCTCTGTTCGCCCGCTGCCGCCTTTACAGCAGTTTATTGAACTTAATTGCGTGGAATAAGCCAAACGTGAAATCGAATCCTATCGAAACGTGGAGGCGCACACAGCGCATTGATAGCCCCTAGACTATTGGATATATCAACTTATATGGCTGCACTTCTGTGTGTGCATGTGTGTGTGTGTGTGTGTGGGCGCTTATTAAATTATCATGGGCGTGGGGCTTAAGTAGAAGGAGTTAAAGTAAGCTAACTGAAATTTCATTGGCGAAACTAATACGCCAGTAGAGCGATTTGGTAGAAGGGAAAATTAGGTTTGTGGCTCTCTCCGATTGATTTAATCGATAACTATCGATAGCTAATCTATAGTGTATACAGTATAGATTATATAATCAAGTAAATAAACAGTCTTACATAGCGAATGTAGCGATAGTCAGCTATAATGAATTAATTTAAATTAAATTAATAAATTCTATAAATAACTTCATATTTGTTAGGCATATTATAGTTTTCATGTTTACAATTTAGATAACATATTTAATTACATTTTCTCTTCACCCTCTCTCAACGCTTCCTGCTTACGCCTATGGGCCATGGCAATGTGTCTTTTACACATATTTTATATTATTTGCATTTAATACCAATTTTTACGTGAATTTCCTTGCTTTTGTTGATGTGGCACCTCAAATTGAATTACCACCCATTGCAATCAGCGCGATACATATGCATTAATAAATTGAATACATTTATGTACTAACAGGTATATACATATGTATATATGCGTGTATATGTTTATGTTTATATGTGTGTTGAACAGCCTTTAACACAGCCGATCAGTTGCCGTGTATATTTATTCATTTGTCGTGCTGCTTTTACCTTTGTGGCAATGCGATGTTTCCGTCTCTGTTACGTGCCGCTGTTTTCCGTTATTAAGATGATGCAGTTTAACTGGACAATTCGTGATGTCAGTGCATATGAAGGGAAAGGAAGATAGATAGAGGTAGAGTGGGTCAGAGAGAGAGTAAGACAGAGTGTGTGTGAGAGAGAGAAAAAATAGAGAGAGAGAAAAAATAGAGAGAGAGAAAAGGAAGGATAGAAGAAAAGTAGAAGGCAAGTTACTCCCTGTCTCTCTCACACCTTTATGTCTCTCGCAAAGACAGAAAGAAGAAGAAGAACAAAGGAGATGGAGAAAGACAAATAAATAAAAGAGGAAGAAATCACAGTGAATAAGAAGTAGATAGATGAGAGCTAAAAGATGTGCCGAAGCAGATAAAGACAAAGAGAATGAGCAAAAATTACGAGAGAGAGATTGAGATATTTACTGGAAGGAACAGTGCGGAGAATTACAGAGATTATAGGAGCTCAATGAAATATTAAGAGATCTTACTTATATCTATTATATTTATTATGCTTTCCGTTTTTTCTAATGCATAAAATTAAGCTTGATCAAGAAAGTTTTTTTTTTTTTTTAAGTTTTCTGCTTGCTGAATTTGTATTAAATATAGGTTTTATATATATGCTTACCTATTATCAAATGCATTTTGCTGAAATTTAAATCCATTTGTCATAGATATAGCATTATTGAGTTCAAATTGTTGTATGCTCGAAATGAGATCTGTCAAAATTTGATTTTTTCGTTTAATTGCATTACAAATGTGTTTAGCCGAGCAGGACTCGAATTCAAACATACATAATTGATGAATCATTAGAAAGCAATTTGTTTGCACTTTCAGCTCGCAAATGACAGTAATCCATTATTGAAAAATGCCTCGTTATCAAATTAATTGCAATTCGAGATGCTAAAACAATTGCGGCTTGTCAATTAGACTCAACTATTTATGAACTCGAGAAGAGGACAATATGTTGTCAAAGGGAAATGAGCACAGTGCCCGGTTGTGGCCTGTCACACAGCCGCAGCGACTGAAGACGAACGTTCATAAATGTACCTATATGCCTGTGACTGTGACTGTGGCTGTGGCTGTAGCTGTGGCTCGTGCAGATGACAAACTGCAAACTTGAATGTAATTTCCGTAATACGCGGCGCTGGCAATAGGACAAACGTTGCATGAATTTAATTGTCAAGCCTGGCACTGTGGAGTAAATATTTGTTTTAGTTGATGAAAACTAAGTGGTGTATGAAATGAGCAGAAAATGTAGCAGAAATTTATTATTACAATTCATTTTGATAAAAAAAAATAAATAAATAAAAAGATGTTCTTGATCAATAGCCCAATATTGTAAATACATAGTTAAAATTGAAAACATTTAAATATGAATAAAGGCAGCAAACTCAATGAGAAACAAGTAACAAGACTGCCCGACTAGGAGAGCCCTTAACACACATAGACACACACACACGCATCAACACGCAACGAAGCTAGAGTGCTTGAAGCAGCAGAGAGCGTTCCCATTGCTCACTGGAAGATCAACTGCAGCGAGTTCTACCTGCAGTCGGGCTCAACATTTGGGAGAGACAGTACGTGTGTAAAAGTGGCCCTATATAAAGGGCAGCAGCTGCAGCATTTCTTCAGTCAGTCTTCAGTCGTCCAAGCCTGGTGGAGGTCAGCGCAATACAGTGAAGTCGAGTGTGTGAATTATAAGCATTAAAGACGTAGAGGCACAACGTAGAGGAATTACGTAATGGAATTACGTAAAGAAATTACGTAAAGAAATTACGTAAGGAAATTACGTAAAGGAAATACTTAGCGGAAATACATGTAAGCAATACTTATAGAAAATGCTTAGAAGAAATACTTTGAAATACGTAGTGGGAATATTTAGAAGAAATCGACAGAGGAATAATATGTAAATAAATCGCAAATTTATTTTTTATAGAGAGAGCATGTTTGGCATTTAGCCCACAGTTGCACATTAGACAAACTGTGACACAAGATGAAGACGTTAACTGACTCTATATGCGTGTGTATGAGTGTGTGTGTGTGTGAGTGTGTCAGTGTCATGTTCGTATGTTGTTGTCACTCTTGCTGCAATGTTAATCAACTTCATTACCACAAATTGCTATTAGCATATGTTAGTGTGGCGCCACAGACATTGCAGCAGCAGCGGCAGCAGCAAATGCAGCGCAACAAAGCGAATGAGTGGGCGTGGCTGGGTTAGTGGGGCGGTGCTGGGTCGCAGCATGAAACACACAAATGCACTTGACTGTCATTGCCTTGGCTGCCTGGCAGCCTGGCTGGTAAACAAGATCAAATGATGCAATTATCGGAGACCACTCGCCGGGGCGCCTCACGTGGCGCCTTGACGGACGTTGTTGGATCGAAATCGACCGCCGCGTAATATAATTAAAAAGCCATTAGCCGCCAAATAGACAGCGGGTAGCGGCAGGGGCTAAGCCAACCTTGAAACTAAGCCGCAGCGAGATTGCAGAGATTGGGGGTTGGCTTGGCAATATCTTTTTTTTATGTATATATACACATATACACATACACACACATACACTTCGTTTTTTTTTGGTGTGCTGCCATTAAATGCGCACCGACGGCTGCCATCGCCATAAATTATAAGTCATTGGAGGAACGAACGTGTCCGGCGCTCTCGCCGGCATTAATATCCCCAACATGACGATGACTTTGAGTGAATGCTTCAAATTAAAAAGAAATTTACCATTTACCCCCACTTCACTTGGCTCACTTTTTGACCGGCGGCTGAGCCAACCACCGTTGAGGGTTGGGCGGATTAAGGCGCCCCTTCCACAGCCTCTTTGTGCCCCGCGCGTCATCTTTAGCCATTGGCAATGACAGCACTAAAAAAAAGAGAAGAGAAGAAGCAAGCTGCCAGGAAGCGGGCCGGCAGCTTCGCAACTTGGAACCGCACACAAACACAAACACACTCACACACACACAAGGCGTATACGTAATGTATCAAAAGTTGACCGTGAATGTGGAGGAGTGCGTGTGAGCGTGTTTAGCTGCTGCTGGTGCTGCTGCCGTTGCTGCTGATTCTGCGTTAGCCACATCATCGACGAACCAGCAATAATAACAACAACAGTTGAGAAACTAGAAAATGCAAGACTAAGAGATACCCTAGGTAGCTCAATGAATTATTTAACTGCTGCATAAGAACTGATGGTTCAGGTATTATGATAAGTCATTCGTACAAGACTCAAATTATAATTATTTTAATGTGTTTATTAATAATCATAATCATAATTGAATAGTTAGAGAAAATACTTATATATTAAATAAAATTCGTGAAATATTTATATATTTGTAAATTTTATTTCTTGTGTAAGCAATATAGAAATGAAAGAAATATAGAATTTAAAATTAGCTTATATAGATTAGTACTCACCCGCTTGATATTCTATAAGACCCCTCAGCAGGCAGACTCTAGCTTTAATTCCTGGAAGTAACTGATTCAAAATTTATATTAAGCATTCTCTTCTAGTCGCTTAGGATAAATTTCTTATCAATGTGTTTCTACGAATTACGTCTCACAATCAGCTTGCTGTGGAGTCACTTTATCAATATTTTTCAGTTATTTCAATTTAAGTTCGAACTACAATTCTTTGATAATTTAAAGGTAGTTTTACTTAGTTACAATTATCACAATTTAAAACCTTTCTACACTACAAATTTACACTCAATTCATATCAGTTTTTCGCTGAGCCCAATATACCCAAGTTTTTCTTCTGTTTTTTTTTTTTTTTTGTTTAGCCATTTGTGAATAGAGCATAAAATGATTACAGCCAACTAATGACGCTGTCTAAAATGATTTATCTCGTTATGGCGTCGGGCAGCCGGGCGAGAGTCTACTTGCTGTAGCTGCAACAAAAGTCAACGTGAAAAAGAGGAACTTCCACTACGGCCCTTGGCCATAATTCAAACGTGTTTATGATGTATACGGCCGATTTGGTGCGTATCCTGTACAAGGCTGTCACAGTGTGTGTGTGTGTGCGTGTGTGTGTTAGCCTCATTTCTTTTTATACTTCCTTAGGACTTAAGGCAGCTTAAATTGCGATAGAAATCAACAAATCTTCAAGCAGTTGGGCCTGTCGATAGAGAGCCATGATTGGAGTACGCAATGTTTTAATGCTGTTTAATATGATGTCCCCACTATGCACATACGCACACTTAGGCAAATATATACTTATAGTAAATACTATATACACTGGCACAGACCCTGCTCGACTGCCTGTTGCAAAGCGTATTAGCATGCTGACCAAATAGTCAAACTTCAGCGCGTCATACACATATTTGTGTACCCTTCGGCTATTTGTTAAATCATCAACACTAATGCATGTGTATTGAAAACAGTATATTGACATTTGTTATTGGAATGATGGCAATGAGAATTTTTAAATAGAATTTAAACAAATTTTTACGAAATTCACTTGAAGGAAAGGTGGAAAAAAAGTAGAAAAAAGTGGCTAGATCTTGAGCAAATAATTGAAGAATCAGATACTTCATATGAAACTTTATATGCGGGATGTAAAAAGAATTTATGTTAAATTTGTTGTTAAGTGTTAGATAAGATAAAGATAAAGAACAAGCATGGGAATTTTTCTGTGATTAAGCAAAGAAATATATGGAAAAGGTTTCATTTCAAGTATTTATTATATTCCAGTATTATTATTTGAAATGTCTTTAGACTTAATATATTTTTATATAATATTATATATTATTATATATAAATTATATTCTTTATAATATTTTTCTAACTAATAGCGAACTGCCTTATAGAGTATATAGCTGGCGACAAGTATTGACTGTCTTATTTTCGTATATCTGCTCTGGCTATATACACATACATATATCTGCATATATCTAGTTAGTGTGTGTGTTGAATATGTTTATATATAAATGACGACAGAGTGCATAGATGGCATTTGAATGTGGCGCTGGCTCAGGAGCTCAGAGAGTGGATGGATAGGGAGCTTGCCTCTGGTCGTGGCAGTAGCATCTGTTACTAATGGATAGTAGTAGAAAACAAATGGACAGCGCACAGATTCGCACACAAACCAGACAGGCGGGGTATATACTTATATGTATGACTGTCTGCGTGGGTGTGTGTGTGTGTGTATGTAGGAGGTGCTTGGAATTGGAACAGCAACGTCAACAGCTCGTGCAAACATCTTTGTAGATTTTATTTCTAAATCTCATTACCAAATGGTGTCCCTCTGGGTGCCCAGCAGCACACGTGGTACGTGAAATGCTTCGTTACTATATAATATGTATGTAAGTGGGTGTGTGTGTGTGTGTGTATGTTTGTGTGTGACTTACTTACTTACACACACACACACACACACAGCTCCATAAATGCAATAAACTGTAAGTGCGTTACGCCTCCCCCGTCACCTAGGCAAAGGGACTGTCTCTCTCTCTCTCTCGCTCTCTCTCTCGTCTCTACTTGTTTTTCTTGCTGTTGTTTTTGGGCAACGCTCAAGTAAATTTCATATCATCTGTGGGCGGGCCCAAAGAGGCTGGGTCACTTGCTGTTGCCGTCCAGCCATCATCAATTCGAGGGATATCAGCTGTGGCAAATGTTTTTATAATCGAAGCTAAAAGAAACTTGCTCCACTGCCGCCTCATAAGCCACTTTGTTAAATGCGTGCTGCAACTGGACGCTTTCCATTCGGTTTGGCAAATCCTTAAAGTGCATATTTTAAATCTACTATATCATTTAACTGCCACAGCAAAAATTGCTAGCAAAATTTCAGTTCAGCTCCACAAAGAACCAGCAAACAAAAACACAACAAGTAAGAAAGCTCTAGTCGAGACTGCTCGACTAGGAAATCCCCTGAACCCTTCGGAGAACTGATATTTCAATAATTCTCCGCGTCTTTTTGCTTACAAAAGAAACACACACACACATACATAGGCACATATAGGCACGCACGCATAAACACGCATGGGCTGCAGTGTGGGCTTCTCATGGAAACTTAATTGTTTAATAACTTTTTTGTGGATGTACGTTCTTCATGAAACTTTTAGATTGCGATTATATCATTACTATGCGTGTATATGCTGAAGCTCAAGTCTCTAGTATTTGAAATACGCCTTTTACAAAGATGAGGGTGAGGGCGTGGATATAGGGGTGGGGGTGAATTATAAAAAAACCGAAATTCTATAATCAACATATGAGTCTACATTTAAAATTTAGAGACTCTAGCTCAAAAGATATAGCAGATATAATTTTATAATTGTCTTTCGATAAGGTTTTTTATCGATAAAAAAATAATCGGACGAGTTATCGTTATTCTGTGATAAACTCGATATGCGCGTGCTATATACGGACATTTAAAAAAAAAAGTTGAAGTCTCTAGCTATTGTATCTTCGGAAATCGACGCGTTCAAACATACGGACAGACGGACGGACAGACAGACGGACAGGGCTAAATCAACTTTTCTCGTCGCCCTGATCAAGAATGTATATACTTTGTGGGGTCTGCCACGCCTCCTTCTGCCTGTTACATACATTTTAACAAAACCATTATACCCTGATTTCCCATTGAAAATGGGTTCAGGGTATATACAAAAAATAAATAAATATCAAAATTACGTTTAAAACGATCAATTGCAGTTCATTTAAATTTTATTGCATACTTTCAAGCGGCAGCTTATTTATTCACCAACCATAACCAAATTTGCAAGTTTTTGCTGCATACTTTTGGGATGTGCATTTTTTGTATTTTTGTTTTATTTTTGATTTATTAAAGCATTTTTGTTCGCTGCAGACTGCAGGTAAGAAAAAAATCTTTTAGAAAAATAGCTCCTATTCAGCTATATCCTTACGCAGGACGAAAGTAATTGATGTTTTAGACTCACGAGGAGTAGCGCCAATGTTTGCCTGCAAAGGATTAGTATGTTATCTAAGAACCAAGGACTTGTAAAATTTCCGTCCCAATGCTTATACCAGAAGAAATCTTGTATAACTTGTACAATAAAAGTATGATCAGTATGTCCTTTGGCTAATTTGTACTCCTTGACATTATGCACTATGTGAGATGTCACACGCCAGGATCTGCAAGGATGCGGCTGAGTTTTGTCGATTTGATCTACCATGAATGTCCTTTGATCCTTAGATGACCCCCCAATATTTTGATGTAAATCGATGTATTTGGTCCTTCCGATGTCAACGCATCGAGTCATATCAAAATTTGCAAGGATATGACCAAGTTAGAGCTTATTTTCTATATCAGGATATTCTTTGCATAGCCATAACTCAGTCATATCCTTGACGATCCTGTAAGGACATACCATTTTGAGCTCGTGAGCAACTCAGCTATCGATTGGCATTCAAGGATTTTGAGGATTCCATAAAAAATTTTATCCCAAATTTTTGCAAGGGGTTTGGTCGAAAAATGGCCAACTGCCACCTTAACTTGGCTATTTGAAGGACTAGCAGCTTGTCTTTTTTTTACCATAGAAAGTCCTTAGGCCACTGATGACGAATATGAAAGTAGAAGGACGAAAGTCCTTTTAACAACGGATAAATAGGGACTTTTTTGTGCAGAGAAAACTGCCTCTAGCTCAGCCGTATCCTTGCGTATCCGGGCAAATTTGACAGCACACTAAATGGGGTCACCAGGACTACCAACTGGCCAAAGAACATTAAAATCGTCCTGGCGGTTAACGAGATATTGGCGTTTTAGCGTGTTTTGGGTGATTTCCTTAGCTGCCGAGGCCGCTCGGCATTTCAAGTCCTGGACTCTTAGATAACCCCCCAATATTTTGATGGGGATCGATGCGAATGGCTCACACGATCCTAACGCATCATTTTCTTTTGTCCTGCGAAAGGATATGGTGGAGTTATGCCTTAAAAACTTAGACGTGAGGAACTCGGAGAATTCGCTTTGTATTGGAGGAGAAAGAAACAACATATTTTATTTTAGCTCAGTAATGAAATTTATTTAAATAAATATACATACATTTAAAAAAAATCATATCTTTCAATTCATTTTTAACTACATATTTTAGCAGAAAAAAAAAAAATAAATAAATATCAAAATTACGTTTAAAACGATCGTCAATTGCAGTTCATTTAAATTTTATTGCATACTTTCAAGCGGCAGCTTATTTATTCACCAACCATAACCAAATTTGCAAGTTTTTGCTGCATACTTTTGGGATGTGCATATTTTGTATTTTTGTTTTATTTTTGATTTATTAAAGCATTTTTGTTCGCTGCAGACTGCAGGTAAGAAAAAAATCTTTTAGAAAAATAGCTCCTATTCAGCTATATCCTTACGCAGGACGAAAGTAATTGGTGTTTTAGACTCACGAGGAGTAGCGCCAATGTTTGCCTGCAAAGGATTAGTATGTTATCTAAGAACCAAGGACTTGTAAAATTTCCGTCCCAATGCTTATACCAGAAGAAATCTTGTATAACTTGTACAATAAAAGTATGATCAGTATGTCCTTTGGCTAATTTGTACTCCTTGACATTATGCACTATGTGAGATGTCATACGCCAGGATCTGCAAGGATGCGGCTGAGTTTTGTCGATTTGATCTACCATGAATGTCCTTTGATCCTTAGATGACCCCCCAATATTTTGATGTAAATCGATGTATTTGGTCCTTCCGATGCCAACGGACGAGTTATCGTTTTTCTGTGATAAACTCGATATGCGCGTGCTATATACGGACATTTTAACAAAAAGTAAGTAAGTAGCTATTGTATCTTCGGAAATCGACGCGTTCAAACATACGGACAGACGGACAGACGGACGGACGGATGGACGGACGGACGGATGGACAGACAGACAGACGGACAGGGCTAAATCAACTTTTCTCGTCACCCTGATCAAGAATATATATACTTTGTGGGGTCTGCCACGCCTCCTTCTGCCTGTTACATACATTTTAACAAAACCATTATACCCTGATTTCCCATTGAAAATGGGTTCAGGGTATAAAAATAATGTTCGTTAACGAGCTCATTCAGTTCAAACTCGACACTAGTGGTGGCAAACTATCGGGATTGACATTCAATGTTGGATACAATCGATAGAATTTTTTTTTTTTTTATTTCTAGTAAATTTTTTTTAAATTGAGCTAGTTTCTTTGTCTGTAATTTTGAATAAAATGTAAATAATAAAACAACAAAGGAAACGTCAACAAATTTGTGAATATATGGATCTATATATGTAATTTTCCTATTGCTTACGACTATCGATAGATACAAGAAAACATCGTTAGTGGCGCAGAAAGAACTTCCCAGCTCTATTCGACACTTGTGTATTATTCCAGCAAAATGTCTTTAAAACGAAAGTGCTTCTCTGTTGAAGAAAAAATGCAAATTATTCGGCGCTTGGAAGCCGGTGAACGTAACTGTGCTCTGGCAAAAGAATTCTGCGTGTGCCACACAACAATTGCCACAATAAATAAGTAATGCTGTGCGCAGTTATTTTTATATCTCAAAAACTAATAGTAAACAGACCAAAATTACAGACTATTATTAAAAATATTAAAGAAAATTATCTTGTATTATCTTTATGAATATGAAAAAAAAGTTGTTGAAATAAATTTATAAAATTGTTTTGTTTTTATTAAAAAATTAAATTGTTTTATTTTGGGCCAATTATGAAATGAGAACCGTAAAAAATTAAAAAAAAATTTTTTTTTTTAACCTACTGGTTAAAGCGTCCGCCGGGTATAGCGACGTAAAATCGACGGTCCCTTGAATGTCGCTATAACCGGATTCTACTGTATATCATTTAACTGCCACAGCAAAAATTGTTAGCAAAATTTCAGTTCAGCTCCATAAAGAACCAGCAAACAAAAACACAAAAAGAAAGAGAAAAAAAAACACACACACACAGCATTTAATAGCACTTTTGCAATTTCCCTGCCAATTGAAATATTTTGCACTTTAGTGCCACATTAAATTTCATGTCGAGTTTTAGCCAACAACAACAACGGCAACAACAACAACAATTGCAGCAAAAGCAACACAAAAATCGCTTCAAAAAATCGCACGACAAAAACTTAATCGCTCGTGTAATGACTGCATTCGACTTTTGTAATTAGCAGACCGTCGTTCGAGAGGCGCCTCGCACTACTGGCTGCCGGCTCCTGCCCCAGTCCCGTTCCCTAACCCAGCAAATAAATATTAATTTTCTGGCTCTGCTGGCGCTCCCTAGTTCCAATACAGCAGCCGCTGCTGCTGCCACAGAGCTCACACTCAGCCCTGTCCCATTCGTCTGTTTGTTGCTTGCAGCACGAAATTTATGTGCAACGTACAACAAATTTTCACTTATTGCAAACAGCAGCAGCAACAACAACAACATGCTGCGAATGGGCTGACTAGAAGATATCCTGTGAAAGCAGGAATTGGATGATGATCTGATCATTTTATTTTATATATTTGTAATTGAGGTCGATTATTGAGACAGATGTTGATTTATAAATTTACTATCGAAAGCATTCAATATTTACCTCCAATAATTACAGGGTATCACAGCAACAACAACAGCGCGATGGATTAGCGGAATGTGTCGTGGCTTCGCGTCCCAAACGTCCAGTCGCAAATTCTACAAATGCGGGGTTTGCTGGCGCTGCCCTTGGGGGTTGTCAGAACGGGCTGTCCGATGGTAGGGGGGGACGGCGTCTGCAGTTTTACAGTTGGTTGTTTGTCCCGCTGCTGCATCGGCTGCTGCGTGACAAGAGCCCGCGCGAATGCTATAAATTTTGTATTTAATTTTCAATTCGTTTTAGTTTTATTGCAACAACAGGAGAAACCTAGGGAAGCTGAAGCAGCAGCAGAAGTTCAAGACTTGGCTGGCCGCTTGCCAGCAACAAAAGTGGCAACTGCCTCGCACTGGCTGCTCTCGAGCGTGGCTGCAACATCCGTTTGGACCAAATGGCCCCAGCCAAGTGCTGCCATCGTTTTGTAATGTTGCACGTCCGATTTGATTACAAGTGTCATCTATTTGCAGGCAGCTGCGTCCCAGCAGCGGCCGCCCAAAACAAAGATTTGGCGTCACCTAATGAAGTAATTTACTTCAGCCTCCTCCTCCTCCTCCTCCATCCACCCCCCATTCGCTGTTGCGGCCTGCCGCATAAACTTAACAATTACTTAATTCGTGCCCAGCTTTTTTGAACCCACGTCAAGTGGCTCGCAGCTTCGAGCAGCCCGTGAAGTGTTCAAGTGACAGGTGGCATTAGGTTGGGTAGGCGAACCGTTAAATTAAATGCAAATGCGCTCATTACGGGCAGCAGCACATGAGCTAGATTTATGGCCAGTTCTTCGCGCTAATTGATCCCACTCATCAGCGGAGTTCATAGTGGATTGCAATGTCCGAAACTTATATCTTCTATGTACAGCGGAGTCATTAAGGTTAAAGCTTTTAACTACTCTCTTCTTCTTTATCATGAACAAGTCTAACTTTCTATAGTTGAGTTCCACATCTCTCTCTCTCTCTCTCTCTCTCTCTCTCTCTCTCTCCCTTTCAATACTGACCATTATTTTCGATTTGCAAATTGTGGCAACAGCAAACGAATTGCGTGCGCTTTGGCATTAGTTAAACAGTTAAATGCATTTATCTCGTGCTGACTTTTGTGGCAGCCACGCCGCAGCAAAGCCAAAAGTGAAAATTTGTGCTTTTATCACGCTAGAAGCAGCAGCAGCAGCAGCAGGCGACCAAATCCTCCAATTCTCTTTTCTATGTACTCCCAGCTTTAGCTACTTGTGCAACAGTTGGCGAAAGTTGTTAAAAAAAAGAATATATATATGTTTTTAGAAAAAATGAAATGCTAGTGCAAAGATAAGCAAAGAGCAAGTAAAAAAATTGAAGAAAAACAAGTGAGAGAAATTTATAACTAAGACTGGAATATACTCTGCATTTAGATAGGAAATATAAAGAAAAAAAAAAAAAAAAAAAAAACAAAATCCTGAAAAGAAACCAAGACCAAGCCCAAGAAATATATAAATAAATAATTATATTAACAAATAAATATGTATATTAAAAAATAAATATTTTAATAAATCAAGATATTATTAAATAATTATATTAATAAATAAATATATGCTTAAGTAATTTTGATTTTCAAGTCTTGATCAACATAAAAAAAAAAAAAATTAAAAAAATATAAATAAGTAAAAATAAAAATTCTCCTATATACCTCTCTTTACACACCTTTGTCAAAAATACAGAGTATACGAAGGATTTAAAAAAGGAGTTCTAAAAATACTGACAAGTATTTGAGGTGCGGGGGGTGGCAACAACAAAATCGGAAGCGACTTCATTAAAGATGAGCACAGCGGAGGCAGAGCTAAGATCGAGCTATAGCAATAAGTGGTCGCTGCTCCACTGCGACAGTGGTGGGGTAGTTTGGTTCGTTGGCTCGTTGGCTCGTTGATTCGTGGGTTTGGTTGTTGTAGAAGTTTACATGAAAGATTTAAGCAGCTTAGCGCAAGTCAAAGTCGACTCATTGGCTGCGGCGTTTCCTACTGTCGCCTTCCAGCTCCGGTCGGTCTGTCGAGGTAAAAGTTTTGTCGCTAGCTTAAAAACGCTGCAGCTGCTGGCTTCTCTTGCAAAAAGTACTTGAGAACATATTTGCTATCAGTTGGCGACCAGTTGTTGCCACCAATCCACCCCGCTCGATTCTGTTTGTCTGCCGGGGTGCAGAGGGGGGCCGTTGGCTCTTTGCGTGGCGCTGCTCTGTTTGTTTGTTGCTACTTTTTGGAGCAAGTTTTGGGCCGAGGCAATATTTCGTGCCACATCGTGTCTGGCTATCATTTTTGGTTGCTGCGTGCTGCTCGCTGCTTGCTGCTTGCTGCGTGCTGCATGCGGTTGGCAGCGCTGCCAAGTGTTGCATCCGTTTCCTGTTGATAGTCAGTGGCGTGTAAATAGAAGCTGCTTTTACTTGAATTTATTTGCGGCACATCACCAGGGACAGGCACAAGTACCTCTGCTTCATCCTCTCTTGCCACTTCCCTGCGCCGTCTACCGCCAGCCCGTATCGTTTGCTGTTTAACAAAGTCAAACAATTTCATGCAATTAAAACCGTTTTTCATTAAAAATGCAAATTTCAAATGCAAAACGAACTCGAGTCACGTCAAGCAGCAAGACACACTCACACACACACACAGTTGAACCACGTTCAGCTCTTGGCTGAGTGTTTGTTTTCATGCAACTTGGTCGGAGTTCGGCTCTGGGGCAGGTACTTAACTTGATGTCACCAAACAAAAGCACTTTGTTTTAACATGTGCCCACGACACTGCAGCGCACCGTTTGGCCATGCAGTGGGTGTGTGTGTGGGTGTGTGCTTAAAAGCCGCTTGTCTTGTAAACAATCATAAAAAATAATAAAATGCCATAAAGTTGAAAATGTATCAAAACACTGTGCAAGACAGAAGAGTGCGAGCAGACAAAGGGAGTTGCTAACACTCTTTTCTTCGTTTTTTTTTTTTTTTATTATTTGTTGTAACTTCCCTCACAGTAACTTCCCTCACATGCCACAACTCCAGCGCCAACTGTCGAGCTCAAAACATTGTCTCTTGACTTGCTGCTAAAGATGTTGCCTTTGTTTTGTATGCCCTGTCCAAAGAGAGAGAGAGAGGGAGAGACATACACACACATACATCTAATATTTCTCCCTTTGCGAGCTGCACTTAAAATGCTTGTGACGTCTGTAGCTGAGCCATTGTCAGGCTGCGCCTGGATTATTATTGCCTCCGCCTTTGTTGTTGCTAATGTGCTGCAGCTCAGGACGTTAGATTTGACAATTTTAAGCGGCTTTTCGGCTACATAAATTCATATCATTCATTCATATCATCAGACGGTCAAGTGGTTGCCAGTGCACAGTGTCGAGTGTGCTTGAGTCGGCTCGAGAGCAACAGTTGTTCGATCAAGAATCAAACATATATTTTAGACATGTTAAGCATTTGATGTGACGATTGATATACCGGAGAGAGATTTAAGGACTTAAAGCGTATTTGTTTCAGGTATTCAAGAAAATATAAATTTTATTTACACTCTGAAAAATCATGTCAAGAGTTTGCATAATCTTTCGACTTTCTGTTAATAAATGATTTTAGTGAACCTTTAAAAATTTTTAAGTAATTTTTAATTAAAATAAAATATATTGTAAAAACAAAAATATTTTTATTCAACAATTTTTTATTTTGATTATTATTAAAATTTAGAAAAAAAAATTTATTTCAACATTTAATTTATTTTTTATTATTAAAATGATAAAATGACAGGGCTCTGACCTTCGGCATTTACTAGATTGAAAGCTTTATATTTTATAAAAAATATCACACATAACTACAAAAACTTCTAAAGCAAAAAGTTTCTCTATACATTTTCCACTTACCTTTCATAATCAACAAGGGAGTTTTTTTTTTTAGCTATTTCTAAAATTCTCTATCTCAATCCGCTCACTTCTACCTGTATAAGACTTTCGGCTGTAGCGCTTTGATTTGTTTAGCTTTAGGCTTTAACTTGTGGTTTTTCCTTTCTTTTTTTTTCTGAAGAAATCTAGGTTTTTTTTTTTGCCTATTAAGTAGCTTTGGCTTGGTTAAAAGAGCCCTCTGCACATTTTCAGCTTGTTTGTAAAGTGGCTTTTCGAACTGACTGCCGACGCCTGTGTGTGTGTGCGTGTGTGTGTGTGTGTGTGTGTGTGTGTGTTTAATCTCTGCCTGACATTAAGTCTGCGAACAATGGCAGCCAAAATGTCTCCAACTTTCGTAGGAGGTAGTGAAGCTGTTAGCTTGTTATGAGACGCCTCTTTACCTGCTCGCAGCATTTAGTAAAGTTTTTGCTAAAAACTTAAATAAAGAGTGATGCGGGTGCAGGTGGAAGAGTTGGGAGAGAAGTCACAACTAAAAATCGATATAACGCTGTGAATTTAATTTTCAACTTGTCTGACATTTTGTAATTGAAAACACACACACACACACACACATAGATAGAGAGTGCGGGAGAGAGAGAGAGACAAAGAGATAAACAGAGAGACGGGCAGACATTGACACTTGACACAAAACGCCCAGCAGCAACCGGAGCCGAGTCGAGTTGAGTTGTGTCGTGTGGAGGAGTCGAGCCGGCAAAAGCTGCGTATGGCGCATTACTAATACGCAGTGTGTGACAACCACAAGAGACAATTTGGCAGCTGCCAAAGGGTTTGGCCCCAGCGCCCCGCCGATTGCCGATTGCAGCCGCAGCATGTGTGAGAGCGAGTCTGGGCATAGGCGGTTGGTCGACCGGGCGGCTGGTTGGCCGAGACCGGAAAGACTGCTGCCGCTGCACTTCACACACATTTTAACACCATTACACTGGGCGAAAAATATGCATAAGAGAAATTGTTGTAAAATCTATTGACAGCTGAGTGAAATAACCAGTCGGTAAACTCCTTTCTCTACTCTCTTTAAGGTATGTAAATTATCATGGAATTTATACTTAATATAATAATAGATTGTAATAGTATATTCTGTATAATAATTGAATTTTAATTTTACTTAAATTTATCATAAAAAAAACATAGATATTTTGAGAAATTTTAATTGAATTTATATAGTTTTTTATTTAGTATTTAATATTAAAATAAAAAAAAATTATATTTTTAAATCATGGGATATTTTTTGTATAATTATTTTATTATGATAGTTTTACTTAAATTTTCTTACTAGAAAATTTGTCAATTTTAAATTTCATAAAATTCTATAAAAATGACTATAAAATTAAAAAACTGTCAAAAATTCAATGCAGGCATTTCAATAATTTATTTTTTCAAGTGCATTGTCCTTACCGAGTCACACACATGCATACACACACACACACTCACACGGATGCCGGCACATGCACATTGAATCCACAGGCATTGTGGCTGTCTCGAAAAACCAAAAATCAAGAGGAGCTAAAGCAACAGCGAGAGATGTAGGGGAGCCAGAGAGGAAGATAGAGAGAGGGAGCGGCGGCTTCGGGTCTTGCAGTTGACAGTGGGCTGGCGGGACAGGAGATTGAGCGGGGAAGGCCGCCGTTTGGTTGCTCGAGTGGCCGCAGGGCAATTGGATATAATTTCTAATTACACGCTTGGACGGACTTTTTACTGTCAGCTTAGTTTACTGATGTCTCTATATGTGTGTGCAGAGAGCGAGTATGTGTATGCTCTATGTGTGTGCATGTGTGCATGTCTGCATGTGTGTGTTTGTGTGTGTTTTGTGTGTGTAATTTGCTTCATGTAGTATAAGCGTAATTTGGCATTTTGATTTTTAATTGTGCGTCCACACAAGCCGCTGGCACAGAAAAATAATTTTCTACAGCCTTTAATTAAAGCAAGATCGGACAGACATTTGAATATGTATATATACATGTATGTTCGTGTGTGTGTGTGTGTGTATATATAGTTTGTGAGATTTGTAATTGTCGAAATTACAAAACTACACATGAAATTTGCATATTATTATGCGCTGTTGCTGTTGCATTTGTTGTCTGTTGCCTGGAGTTGTGTAAAATACATCAAGTCGGAGGCGTCTGCAACATTTGCCATTCTGCCTCTGCTCTGCTTCTGTGCTTCTCTGCGTCTAGCACTTCTCTATTTTCGTACGCCATAAATTGCTGTTGCAATTGCAATTGTCGCTCTTCACTGCTCTGCTCTCTGCTCTGCTCTGCTCTCTGCTGGCGTTGTCAACACTTGAACACGCGCCAGCGACATTCGAAAAGGCGTAAAGAAAAAGCCAGCCCCAAAAATTATGCAACAGATTCTGAAAATTTTGGCGCACGAGCTGCTGCAGCACCAGCAGCAGCAACAACAACAACAACAACAATCAGCAACCAGTTTATTTTTGTGCAATTACACAATGAGACGAGCAAGAGAAATAAAAACAAGAATCTTGCAGTTGAGCTTAACTGACTTTATAATACTCGTTTATGCTCGTTAATATTGAAATGTATTTTAAGATCTCTTGCTATAATACCATATAAACCATATAGATTATACCATATAGATTATAAGTTTGTCCCTAAAGAAGGTCAGTTTAATGCTCTTAGCATATCTATGCACGAATATGTTTACATGAATTCATACATTTATATATTATATGGTTCTTTTTATTAATGGCTATTTAGGCGTGATCATATGTGATGCATATCTGTATCAAAAGATACATATACATATGCATATATCTACGTATCCAAAGTTACAGTAATTTCACCTGCTAGGTTCCTGAGGGTCCACCATAAAATCTTAACAGAAGGCTTGAAAATACGAAGGGCATTGCACTAAATCAATATACTCTTGTTTATTTTGTGAATATATAACAAGTAGATGTATAAATAGATATTAAGAGCATGATATCATCATATATGATATATAAAGTATTATGAAATATTATGTGGGCTTATGACAACTACTGAACAAACCTACGATAATACTCTAGAGATATAATCTAAAACTTGTTTCCTCCGCATAGTTGACTTCTATGTCAACCTTCTTATATCCAGCTTCAGTAATCTTTCTGATCTTCACTAAACTATTGCATTACATTCTTTTCTACTTTGCTGTCGCTTATACCTTACCTCACCACACATATCCTTCACGGGGTATATTAACAAGAATGTTGTTGCTGTGGCGCATTGGCGTTGACATCGCTGAGCTGATGCTGCTTCAGCTTCAGCTTCAGCTGCGACTGTCAACAGTCACAAATTTTTTTACAGCTACTGTTGCTGCTGCTACTGCTGTTGGTGTTGCTGTTGTTGTTGCTGTTTCACGCCATTATATTCGCAATATGATTATTATGCGAATGCAAAAGTGTTGACGTTGTCACGTTTGGGCTGCCAGCCTGCCAAGTGCGAGTACGAAAATGGCATTGACACAAGTGCCACATGCAGCAGTAGCAACAGCAGCAGCAACAGTAGCAGCAACAGCAACACTAAGTAGCAGCAACATCAAGAATGCAACTGCAGCACAGACGACTAATTGGCTCATTTCTTTTGGTCAAGTCCCGATATATAAGCATGTCTATGTATGCCACAATGGCTCTATATGTGTAAGTGTGTACGTGTGTGCTTATATGTGCCACGCCCCCGCTTGGGGCCTAACGTTCATTGTGCCTGAAACGGTCTGGCGGGAGCATTTGATGTGACCCTCATCAAAAGCGATTTAAGTGCAAGTCCGGCAAAAGTTTTTCTCTACTCTGGGCGAATGTGCAAATAACAAATGATTTTGGATTTGCCAGCACCCACTTGTAAATAAAAGTCGACTGTGTCTGTGTGTGTGTGTGTGTATGTGTGTGTAATTATGTGTGGCATATACCAGCATGTTTGCCTTTGTTTTTATGCCTGTCATGGCCGTTGTGTGCCCTTTGGCCAAATCAAACGTAAGCCACAATTAAAACATAAAACTACCAAGCATTCAGTCAATGTATAAATGTGTGTGTGAGTGTGTGTGTGCGTGTGTTCATGTATACACATCAAACATTTCTTTTTCTTTTTGGTTGCTTTTTTTCTCTCTCTCTCTCTCTCTTTGGTATGCTGTCGTTTGTTAAAATAACAAGGGCCCATAATTAGTTCGAATTAGTTGCATCTGAGGTCTGCTTTTGGCAGCTGTGTCCAGTAGCCGTGAGTGAGCATGATGGGGTCTCGACTTAGCTGTGCTCCGCCACACATTTAACAAAGGCCAATTCCCTACGCTTCGCTGTCTGGCGCTTTGCGCTCAAGCTCGCTGTGCACTCAAACAGAACCAACGGGGCAAGCCACACCCATTTGGGAGTTCGAACCGGCGGCTGAGTGGCCAGCGGAGCGTTGTTGATGTTGACGTTGTCATAAATCCGCGCCCGTGCTCTCAACTGAGGCTGTCGGTAATTAGCGCGCTCACTCAGCGCCTGAACGCTCCTCAGTCACCACTCGAGCTTGGAGCTCAGCAGCCTCAGCCCCGGATCCACAAAGCTAACGAGTCACTTGTAAGAAAGCCAGTGCATCAATGGACGAGCACAGCAGCATTGCAGTGTTGCCAACTTGGTTTGGGTAGACCAAACAGCTAGTTTTAGGATTAGCCGAGGAAGTTTTAAGAAAATCGCAACAGTTGAGAACTTGGCTACAGTAAAGAGTGATCGATAAGTCTTCAATTTTGGAGTAGAAACCAAATGTTGCACTATATTAGCTGGTTTTAAATGCTTTAACAGAACACACCAAGAACTGCTGAAAATCAAAATAAAATTGATTAAAATATTAAGTATATCGATAAGTTAAGCATTGGTAAATTAGTTATCGTATAGTTTTGGTTACTTTTGGAGCTCATATCGATAAATATCGATTAAATACTAACAAATTATTCAAATTCATTTACAATTTAGCGATAACTTAATATTGATGATATATTCAATTTGATATTCTTCAATTTTATTATTTAATATATTGTATATTCG
>JAWNOM010000314.1:0-48094 GCA_035045965.1 Drosophila aldrichi
CTTTTCAGGTGTTTCTTTATGATTGTATAAGATTTATATTGTATGGTTGAGAGAGCTTTATCAAATCAAGTCTTTAAATATCATGGATTTTCTTTTAGTAGATTTCCTATAATTATTAAATTCAAAGATAATTTATATATGATCTAAGTTTAATCTGCTTAGGTATTCAGGAATTTAATTTATATCATTCAATGCGATAAAGTTTCCACTGTGCAAAGGTTTTTATGCAATTGTCTTTGGACTTGTAAAAGCATTTACAATCTTTTCATTTTAATTCGCTTGCATCTAAAGCAAACCCCAATTGCTTTTTGTTGTTGTTTTATTTAGCTGTTTATCTAATTTATTGCTTGTTGGCAATCAAATAATTCAAGTGCTGCAATCTAGAAAAATTACACACTCATACTGCATGCAGCCATCAATTTTAGTTCTTGTTTTAATTAAAGAGCAACAGTAACGGCAACAGCAACAGGGGAACACTGAAAGGTCAAGCTGTTCCAGTTGCTGCTACTGCAGCATTTGGCAAATACACAGACATAAATCAAGCAAACGAGATGGCATTTCGCAGTCTGTTCGCAGTCATCGGACATGGGATATGGGACATGGTGCATGGCAGTTGTGATGTGATCCAGCAGCAGCAGCAACAGCAGTTGGCGTTGGGAATTTGCAGCTGCATGGCGAAAAGTCCATGCGTAGAGCGTTGAACGGTGGGCAAATTGCATGGAGCTTAGACAAAAAACTAACGAGCATCAGTGTAAACTGTCGCGTCGCCTTCTCATTAAACTTGCAACGAAAATGAGCCAAAAAAGAGGAACTCAATGGCTGCCAGCTAACGTATTAGCTCTGTTGCACTTATTATAGCTGGGGTGGGGGGTGGTCGGCGCCTCTCTCGGCGCTTCTCAACTGATTTGCCATGTCAACTTTTCGCACAAACTACAAATTAGTTGGAAGAGTTTTAACCCAGCCATTGCATACTTTGCGGCGTCTGCGATTTCCGAATGCTCTGCGTAAAATATAAAGCGAGAGTTGCTAATTAAAAAATGTAGATTTAGAAACATGATTATCAATAATATAAAACTACAGATTATTGCTAAGGTAGTTCTTATTTATATGTAGTAAAGGTGTATTTATGTAGTTAAAAATAAGAAAAGTAATATATATAAAACAATTATTTAAACTGTATAAGATATATATACATATATACATATATATATTACATTTACATTTTTTACATATATAAATATATGTTTCGATGGTATCAAAATATTGTAACTAGAAAAACAGAAGCAGAAAAAAATTTAAATAAAATCATATATTCATATTTTATTTAAATTCATTTCATCGTTTGATAGTTATAAAATATATATATATATATATATATATATATATATATATATATATATATATATATATATATATATATATATATTATAATTAATACATTCAAAAGGCAATATTCAACAATTTTATATATTTAAAAAAACAAATTTTTATACCCTGAACCCATTTTCGGGGCCGGAAATCAGAGTATAATGGTTTTGCTATGTCGTATGTAACAGGCAGAAGGAGGCGTGGCAGACCCTACTGTGTGCGCATATATATTCTTGATCAGGGTGACGAGAAAAGTTGATTTAGCCCTGTCCGTCTGTCTGTCTGTCTGTCCGTCCGTCCGTCCGTCCGTCCGTCTGTCCGTCTGTCCGTATGTTTGAACGCGTCGATTTCCGAAGATACTTTTGCTACTTACTTACTTTTTTTTTAAATGTCCGTATATAGCACGCGCATATCGAGTTTATCACAGAATAACGATAACTCGTCCGTTGACATCGGAAGGACCAAATACATCGATTTACATCAAAATATTGGGGGGTCATCTAAGGATCAAAGGACATTCATGGTAGATCAAATCGACAAAACTCAGCCGCATCCTTGCAGATCCTGGCGTGTGACATCTCACATAGTGCATAATGTCAAGGAGTACAAATTAGCCAAAGGACATACAGATCATACTTTTATTGTACAAGTTATACAAGATTTCTTCTGGTATAAGCATTGGGACGGAAATTTTACAAGTCCTTGGTTCTTAGATAACATATTAATCCTTTGCAGGCAAACATTGGCGCTACTCCTCGTGAGTCTAAAACACCAATTACTTTCGTCCTGCGTAAGGATATAGCTGAATAGGAGCTATTTTTCTAAAAGATTTTTTTCTTACCTGCAGTCTGCAGCGAACAAAAATGCTTTAATAAATCAAAAATAAAACAAAAATACTAAAAATGCACATCCCAAAAGTATGCAGCAAAAACTGAAATTATGCAAATTGGTGTATGGTTTGTGAATAAATTTCTGGTGCCGCCTGAAAGTATGCAATAAAATTTAAATGAACTGCAATTGACGATCGTTTTAAACGTAATTTTAATATATATTTATTTTTTGTATATACCCTGAACCCATTTTCAATGGGAAATCAGGGTATAATGGTTTTGTTAAAATGTATGTAACAGGGAGAAGGAGGCGTGGCAGACCCCACAAAGTATATATATTCTTGATCAGGGCGACGAGCAAAGTTGATTTGGCCCTGTCCGTCTGTCTGTCCGTCCGTCCGTCCGTCCGTCCGTCTGTCCGTATGTTTGAACGCGTCGATTTCCGAATATACAATAGCTAGAGACTTCAACTTTTTTTTTAAATGTCCGTATATAGCACGCGCATATCGAGTTTATCACATAATTTCGATAACTTGTCCGATTATTTTTTTATCGATGAAAAACCTTATCGAAAGTCAATTATAAAATTATATCTCCTACATCTTTTGAGCTAGAGTCTCCAAATTTGAAATGTAAACTCATATGTAGATTATAAAATTTCGGTTTTTTTTATAATTCACCCCCACCCCTATATCCACCCCCTCACCCTCACTTTTGTAAAAGGCGTATTTCAAATACTAGAGACTTGAGCTTCGGCATATACACGCATAGTAATGATATAATCATAATCTAAAAGTTTCATGAAGAACGTACGTCCACAAAAAAAGTTATTAAACAATTAAGTTTCCATGAGAAGCCCACACTGCAGCCCATGCGTGTTTATGCGTGCGTGCCTATATGTGCCTATGTATGTGTGTGTGTGTTTTTTTTAAGCAAAAAGACGCGGAGAACTATTGAAATATCAGTTCTCCGAAGGGTTCAGGGGATTTCCTAGTCGGGCAGTCTCGACTAGAGCTTTCTTACTTGTTTTGTATACATATATTGTTTTTTTTTTTTTTTTTTTTTGATTAAAGTAAAAAAAAAAATAATAATAATAATCCAGACTTTTTTAATTACTATAAAAAATGTAACAACATTTTTGAAATGTTTCATATAGTTAAGTGAAAATTTACAAAATATTTGATTATATATTTTATATTTATTATATCTAATACAAAGGTATGAAAAATTTAAAATAAAAATATTTATAAATTACTTAAGAAACTCTTTTTCTTCTTTTAGTATTTTTTTAATAAATATATATAAATATATTTTTTTATCGGCTGCAGCTAAAGAAAATGTAAATTTTAAATATTTTATAATTTAATTGTCATATAATATGTGATAATATTAATAATAATAATGTTCAAATTTTCTTTAGCCTGAGTTTGTATTTAAAAACATATATTTGAGGTATTTATAGTTTTATTATTTCTATTTAATATTTAATACAATTTTACCATCAAGCATATCGAATCATGTCAGGCAATTACAACCTCTTAAGCACCCCATGAACTTTCGGATCGTGCCTTTATGCAGCATAAAACAAACTGAGGAAAGTTCTTTGGAACTTTTATTGCCACGCATAGTTGGTAGCGCTGTCATTGTCTAAGGCGCGGTCCGTAGCGCCAAAAAGAATGCAACACAATGCATTTCATTTAGAAATCGCATTGGGCCTGGCTTGTACCGCTGCTGCTCTCCTGTGTAGCCAGAGGAAACTTTTGCAACATTTATCTTCGTTATTATGACGCCCGAATGGGCTATCAGCGCCAAGTGGAGCGACTGTTAAATATTTGGAGAACGGCGACAGTTGCAAACAGAATGCGTTCTGGCCCTAATGCGGGTCTGGCTAAGCTCTGCAACTCCTCTGTCAAAAAATGCTACAACTTGTCTTACACAAAATGCAGAAGACGGGAGAGTGGAAGAGAAGTGAAGGGAAAATATCTGCCAGGACAGAACTGAACAGGACGTTGCATTCGGCGCCCATTCAGTAGCTGACTAAGGGAAGGAAATGGTAAATTTTTCCTGCACTTAATTAGTTTGGGCATAAGTGGAGCAGAAAAAGTTTTGCGCCATGTTCTACAAAAGCAGCAAAGGACGCAGCACGAATGGACAGAGGGGAAACGGGAGCAGCAGAAGCAACAGTCAACGGCAAGGCGAAGCAAGGCAAACCGACTCGAGTCGAGTCGAGGCGATGTCTCCGTTGCCAACAGTTTGTCATCTATATCTGTGTGTGTGTGTGTATCCCCTGTGTGTCTGTGTGTGTGTGCGCGCGTGTGTTGCCAAGGAAATTGCCTCATAAATGTTCATTACACAGTTGCCTGCAAAAATGTCAAATGAATGGGCCGCTAGGCCAGTGGGCGTGGCCACTCAACAACTCAAGCCGCACAGCAAACAAACAAACATTAGCTGCAAATCATTTTGCACAGATTTATGGAATGCAATTCAAATGTGCGAATAGAATCTAAATAATAACTTAATGGCAATTTATGACGGAGGTGTGATTTAAGGAGCTCTTGAAACTGAGGACTAGAAATGAAATATTTCTCAATCTAACAAATGTTGCTAAGAAATATATAGTATTTGATTCTTAAGCACACTGAAGCATTCCTTTATTGGGAAGTCTACAATTTAGAAGTAAAAACAATTTCAAATGATATATCATCCATATAAATATCATTTAATATGAGCAGCTCTACATTCTCTGTAATCTCCACATACTTTGCTCATTCAAAAAACCCTCGCAGCAGGTTTTATCTCTTTTATAGCTTAGGGTTCTTTAATATGCGCCCTTTGAATGATCCCCAATGCGTTAATTATGCACCTGAACTTATCACAGCTACAGTGAATACTCACGCACAATGCCAGTTATTACCAGACAGAGAGAGAGAGAGAGAGGAGAGGAGATAGTAGAGTTAGGTCATCATTTGTAGCAATAAGCAAAACAATAATAAAACATTGGAGTGAACTGATAAGGCATATCGCTGACACACCCTTGCCAACAGCGCTGTCTACGCCGTAGTCTCTCTGGCATATTCCGTCCCAGTTGGCGCCGTTTGCATTGTCAGCGAGCTGCTTAGCTCGCTAATGCGATTATTAAGTGCCAAGTGCGCTGGCAGCGTGTAAAATTCATTATATTGGCCCCCGCTGTGAGCAGCGAGCGCAGTTAGTTCATTCACTCGCAGTTGTTCATGCATTGCGCGTCGCCAATATCCTGGCGCTGCTGCTGGGCCACGCAATAAATTAAGCGCACAAATAAATCATCCATTTTAATGTGACAGTTCCGACAAAACGCGTCGTGGAGGCAAATCGTGCCATCTCTCTCTCTCTCTCTTTGCTCACTGCTTCGGCTGCGAAATCTTCGGCCACAGAGAAAGTGAAGCCTGCGGCAACAACAGGACATTGTTTTGAATGCGCCTTTGTTGAGACAGCCACCCGCTGCCGTCTGCCACGCCTAGGCGGCCCATTTGGCCATCTTGTTTGGCCATATTTAGCGGGTTCATTGTTTGCACATTGTGCGGGCTGTCGCTTCCGTGGAGCCAACTCCTACTCACGCTCCCACTCCATCTCCACTCCCTCCTACTCCTCCTTTGTCAAAGCATTTTGTAAGCGGTAAGCACTTGGGCTAACAGGCGGCACTTAATATTTTCGATTGCGAGTGTCGTGGCCAAGCTTTCAAGCTTTGCCCGGCTTCCGCTTGCCGGAAATGCCGCCCATTACACAGTGCGAAAATGTGTTGTGCATTTGTAAGGAGGCACTTTTAAGTTGTGCGACAGTGCGTATGATTAATACGCTTTCCATTTTTATATGCTCGTTGCGCTTGATGACACATTTTAAGCTCGTCGATTTGACATCTCTGCCTCTGATTGGAAATGGATTTGTCTTTGGGCCATCTGAATTGCAGCATTGATAGTGGGAATAGTTATTGATGGAATTTATAGAGATAACAATATGAAGTAAACGTATTGTTATTATAATATTTATAATACTTTTACCCATATTATAGATATGATTATTATTTATTTAGATTTTTTTAAATTTTATTTCATCTGTGACCTCTAAAAAAACAAATGTTTATACATAAATATAATTCTAGATTTGTATTCATTGCATTTCCGAAATTATTATAAGTAAGAAATCAGCTATTAACAACAATTTTTCTGTTTAGCTCTATCAATTTAATATTCAGGAATACCCTTATGCCAGACTTAAATTACGCCTGAGTTAAAATTTTTGAATTGAAAGTGGAACCCATTCTCCACATAGGGAATATCATCTCCGCCCTTGAAATGTACTTTGATGTCCTACAGCCCCTGAGAGATTATAATATTTTTAAAATTTTTATATATATTTTTAAAAATTATTTATAAATTAATTTTTTATTTTATAAATAGCTCTTTATGGCTCATTTTTATTTTTACTTTTAATTTCCCAATTAAAAACTAATGGGAATTACTTCGAAATTGGACTGCATACAGTAATTAATAAAGAATTATAATTAAGCATTTTTTTATTGCCACCTGAAATTGCTTTGTCGCAGCCGTACGTGCCTCGTAAAAAATGAAGCAACTCTTGATACTTTTGCTTTGCCTTTTGCTACTTTCTCAAGAGTTTCACTTGGTCGTCATGCTTCAAGTGCAGTGGAAAGATGACGCTGTCAATGCAATGGCTGTCCTCTGGTCCGGGTCTCAGCTGCAGAATCTCGGGCACATCTTCATCGGCTGACACCTCATATCCTTTGAACATTTTCCAATTGAATTGGCCAGGTGCCCGATTTGACCTCCACTCTCGCTCTCACTCTCTTTCTCTCTGTCTGCCTATCTAGCTAGCTAGATGTTGCCATTAGAAATATTGCGCGTCCTTCCCATCGATTTCTTTATTAGAGAAAATCTTTGTGTTGCATTCGCTGTGCTGTCAAGTGGAAAGCGGCTCGAGGGGCAACAACCGAAAGCCAATGCCAATGGCAATGGCAGGTACGACTGCTGCTGATTGTGAAACACAGATAGACTCTGTAAATAGATGAAATGCTGCCCAAGCTTCAAGCACAATGCACACACAACGCACTCACACACACAAACAGAGCTTTGCATTCAATTGGCTTGAGCACTTTTCAAATTTGATCGAGTGAATAACGATACAAAGCAGCAAATGGCAATTGCAGTTTATTTAAATCAAATACAAAGTATAAGCTATTCAATCATAGTCGGCAAGCTTTGGAGTGCGTATTATTCTAGGGTATAAAGAGGGCATATTATGCTGAAGATGATTGAAGTGAGTGAAGTCATTATAGCATTCATTCTTTATCTGTTAAGTCATAAGCTGTTTATACTTGATGTTCCAAATATATAGTATATTTTTTTGGTATAATCGATTATTCGATAACTAGCTATATAAGTCTTGGGATATATTTTTTAATCAATTCGTGTTTGTGCTTGCTAGAATTCTTCAGCATTCAAATGATGTATACAAAATATTCATAATGGGTTTCTCTTTATGCTTAAAATATATTTATCGATACATGATTGTCTTAACCTCGCTAAGCCTAATGATGTATTTTCTGTAAAAAGGGAAAACTATCATAAGTTCTGAAACTAATGATTCTTTAATATGCAGCATATAATCGTTAATCGATAAACCGATAACTGTGTTGAGTATCACATCGAATAATTTTATTAAATAGCACAACTATTATCTAAATCTATCATCGATAAAAATATTCAGATCAATTTATCGATAATTATGCAATTAGCTTAAAATTTATCAATTCTAATATTTTTACTATCTGTAACACTATTTTTTTGGTCCATTAATGTGATAACTACTTTATTTTAATTTTCACTGATTCAAGGCTTACTTTAAGTTGATAAATATCAATCGAATAATCGATACTTCGATAAGTATCAAATTTAAAGTATGATTCCTCTCCCAATTATATTGTAATTTGAATTAACTGATCCAAATTCTGTTCCACAATCAATATTCAATCTGATCATTCACAAACTTCAATCGATATATGCCGAAAAGAGCTAAGGAGTTACTTCCCAGCCCTGCTTAATAAACGTTAAATGAACCAAATTTAGTTTTTGATGTGTGGCCTAAAAGCAACTGAAAAATCAAATCAGACGCGTAATAAATCAAATGGCCGAAGCCACGTTAAGGGAACAGCAGGCTGCACAATTGTGGCATAAATTGCAGAAATTTTGCTCGTCTGGTAGCGAGCTTCGAATGCAGAGATGGCCAGAGCAACCCTAAAAGCAGCCAGAACGCTGCCCATCGCTAATCAACATCAATTGCAGCGTTTTGGCTGGCAATTCACTTTGCATAGACCGCGCGATGTTTTGTAATTAGACAAAGCGAAAAAAAAAAAAAAAAATTAAATGCAAAACAAGGAATTTTCATTTCTCGCCGCTGAAATTGGTTATGATGGCAGCGCAGCCCCTTTTGGTCCCGTAGCCCCCTAAACGTTGGTAACAGCAGCATCAGCCAAAAACCATGGCAAACTATTTGACCAAAACGCAAACAGCAACGAATATGGTGAAACTCATTAGTGCCAAATGCAGACGCATTGCCAGGGCTGCCACGTCGCACTCTCTCTCTCTCTCGCTCTAGCTTTCGCTCTCATGCATGCTATCTCCCAACTGTGTTAAAGTAAATGCATGCATAATCGTTTGATGGTTTTTTGATACTCTTACTTAGGCCATCTGTAATTTGTGAAGCATATTGGTAAATGAGGTTTATAGAGCAGATAGATGGGAATCGGTACTAATTTTAAGTCAATAAATTGCTTCTTATATTAGCATGAACGGAGAAATATAAATTATACGATCTTTACGTGATGTTCCATTAATGAAGGAAGCTATGATAGGGTAACGACATTCTACGATTTGGCAGATAATGATGCATCTATGAGAGAGCTAAAAAATATCACCAAGGTTAAAAAAATAAATACAAAATAAAAAAATAAAAATAAATAAAAATAAAATAAAAATAAAAAATAAAAATATATAAATAAAAAAATAAATACATAAAAAAAGCAAAATTCAATAAAAAATAAATTTTTGCAATAATTGTTGAGCCTCTGAAATAAATTAATAAATTGACGTATATATGAATAAAATATATGTATATAAGTTTTTTTTTTTATTTCTTGGTGATATTGTAGAATAATTAAAAAATAAATTTAGTTTTTTAATGATAATCTCAAATATAGTTAAAAATATTTCTTAAAAATTTAAAAAAAAGAATACAAAAACATTTTTATATTTATACAAATTTTTTGCAAAGGAATATTTTTATTATAATGTATACAAATATTTTCTTTAGATAATTCTCTTTTAAATAATTTTTTATTTATGACCAAAGTTATTTACAAATTTTGACATTATTCTATGAAATGATCTTAAAGAGCATTCATAATTCGCTAAAGTAAAACATGAAACTTAATTTAGCTGCTAAAATTCGAAAATGCGATATTTCATAAATGTAAATTTTAACGTATTTCCAAATGTTGTTCAGAAATAGCACTCCCTCAATAAAACATTATTTGGTATCAGCTCAAATTTGATGAGTCATGATGTAGCACTAATTGTTATTTCTCTTTCATTTTACTTGGCTTATTAGGTAAGCTAATTAAATTTGGGCAAAAATTCTTCTGAAGCTTAAAGAAAACTGAGTAAAATGTAATACAAAATATTTGTTATTTATTTGCTTTGCAACTCTCTGGAGTGCTCATTGCTACAACTGCAAATCACTTTTGTTTAACTAGGTGTTAAAGTTCAACAAACAAATTCTTCAGCTCTCTTCTCAGTCTTCAATTTATTTACTTAGATTACACTCGTAAAACTTCTCTCGTGGCGCCCACATTTTTAACTTTCTGTGAGTTTCATTTGTTTGTATAATTGCTTTAATTAGTCAGGCACACACCCGTACACACACTCTGTTTCTCGTAGACGGATAAACAAAAACTCATATGCCGCCGTTCAGCTCCGCCTTTTGCACAGCTTTTATTCATTAATCAGCTTTCAGTTGAACGTCTTTGACACCAGGTTTTCGGATGCGGCGCTACGCTGCTTTCGACGGCTTCTCTAATTTTTAATTTTGAACACAGATGTCAACTTGACGCCTTGGTCCGGCCACGCCCATCCAAACTTTAGCAGCTAATTTGCTTTGGCGAGACTTGGGCTTGACGAGGGAATAAGGGCATAGAGCTAGGAGACGAGAACCAGGCCACTGACGTCATTAGCGTCTGTGCAGCACAGCAAAAAGCAAGTGAGAGTGTTGTGATGGGGCTTGCTGGACTAACAGATGCCCTGTCTAGAAATGTATATATAAAATCTATGTAAGATTTGAAGTCCTCTTCTACTGCCTTCTTTTTCGTCTTATTTAGGAATTCATTTTATCATTCAAGAAATCCCAAACTCTAGTTGTCTTTCAGTTTTTCTATAAATATCGATATTTATCGATTCATTTATATTACGTGTACTTATAATATGCGACATCTTACATAGGGCATATCTTGTGCTGTTTAAGACTACGAGATAGAGCAGGATAGACAGATTAAAGGACAGACCGAACAACATTTGTACAATATATCGAAACCACAAGATAGGTAGCTCAGATTCTTAGCTCATTATCTCTACCTTTTCTTCATACCTCGCTCATACAATATACAGCTTTAGCCGGTTCCAATTGCTACAGGGTATGCACAAACAAAAATAAAAATAGAATAGAAAAGTTTCCAAATGGCGTTTTGTCACATGCAGAAGGAAGACAGGCGAAAAAATTTGTTAATTGAATATTTTTTGGAAACTTGCAATTTCTTAAGGACAAACGCAAACAGAGGCGGAGTCAAAGGAGCTGCCGTTGCTGTTGCTGCTGTTGTTGTTGTTGCTGCTGTTGCTGTTGCTGTTGCTCGAGGAAAATCAACGTCAAATTGGGTTAGCTGTTAAATTTGCTGGCGCTGAGCAAATCGAATCTGGGACGCATTATCCAACCAGGGCACTTGGCCTCGACGTGGATGGAGAACGGAAAGGAGAGAGAGATGAAGGATCTGTGTGCAGGGCAGGAACTGCAGCGAAAGCAAAATCATTAAAATTAGATTACAAAATCCGTCGGTGGTGTCACATTTCCGCCGGAAATTGCACTTTGCATGCGGGCGGACGGTCGATGCATTCGAAAAAGTCATCGCCATCGTCGTCGTCGTCGTCTTGGGCGCCAACATTTCCATCTTGCTAGCCAAAATGACAGATTAGTTAATAAAATCTTTTTACTGTGCGAGCCAAACAGATGGAGGAGAAGTAGAAAAACCGTAGACGAAATTTGTCATCCAAACCGGGGCAATAAAATATGAAAATTTCCTATGACAGTTGTACAAGTTTTCCAACTCGTTTTTGTTCCCCATTTTCTTCATTTCATTTCATTCTACTTTCGGGTGTCCAGCCACTTGCCACTGTCGCAAAGTTCCTCTGGCCAGCAGCAGCTCCGGGTGTTGAGTTTTCTTTGTCACGGACAAGTCAGCGAAACTTTAGACAAGCGACTACAATATAAAGCATAGCTTAAGGGCTTACAGCTCGAAAACTAGAAGCACAGGCTCTATGTTGATAATTGCAATTTATATATAAATAGAAAAACAAGTAAGAAAGCTCTAGTCGAGACTGCCCGACTAGGAAATCCCCCTGAACCCTTCGGAGAACTGATATTTCAATAATTCTCCGCGTCTTTTTGCTTACAAAAGAAACACACACACACATACATAGGCACATATAGGCACGCACGCATAAACACGCATGGGCTGCAGTGTGGGCTTCTCATGGAAACTTGATTGTTTAATAACTTTTTTTGTGGACGTACGTTCTTCATGAAACTTTTAGATTGTGATTATATTATTACTATGCGTGTATATGCCGAAACTCAAGTCTCTAGTATTTGAAATTCGCCTTTTACAAAGGTGAGGGTGAGGGGGTGGATATAGGGGTGGGGGTGAATTATAAAATAAACGAAATTCTATAATCAACATATGAGTCTACATTTCAAATTTGGGAGACTCTAGCTCAAAAGATATAGGAGATAAATTTTTAATAATTGTCTTTCGATAAGGTTTTTTATCGATAAAAAAATAATCGGACAAGTTATCGAAATTATGTGATAAACTCGATATGCGCGTGCTTATATACGGACATTTTAAAAAAAGTTGAAGTCTCTAGCTATTGTATCTTCGGAAATCGACGCGTTCAAACATACGGACAGACGGACAGGGCTAAATCAACTTTTCTCGTCGCCCTGATCAAGAATATATATACTTTTTGGGGTCTGCCACGCCTCCTTCTGCCTGTTACATACATTTTAACAAAACCATTATACCCTGATTTCCCATTGAAAATGGGTTCAGGGTATATAAAAAAAAATAAATAAATATCAAAATTACGTTTAAAACGATCGTCAATTGCAGTTCATTTAAATTTTATTGCATACTTTCAGGCGGCAGCTTATTTATTCACCAACCATACACAAATTTGCAAGTTTTTGCTGCATACTTTTGGGATGTGCATTTTTTGTATTTTTGTTTTATTTTTGATTTATTAAAGCATTTTTGTTCGCTGCAGACTGCAGGTAAGAAAAAAAATCTTTTAGAAAAATAGCTCCTATTCAGCTATATCCTTACGCAGGACGAAAGTAATTGGTGTTTTAGACTCACGAGGAGTAGCGCCAATGTTTGCCTGCAAAGGATTAGTATGTTATCTAAGAACCAAGGACTTGTAAAATTTCCGTCCCAATGCTTATACCAGAAGAAATCTTGTATAACTTGTACAATAAAAGTATGATCTGTATGTCCTTTGGCTAATTTGTACTCCTTGACATTATGCACTATGTGAGATGTCACACGCCAGGATCTGCAAGGATGCGGCTGAGTTTTGTCGATTTGATCTACCATGAATGTCCTTTGATCCTTAGATGACCCCCCAATATTTTGATGTAAATCGATGTATTTGGTCCTTCCGATGTCAACGCATCGAGTCTTATCAAAATTTGCAAGGATATGACCAAGTTAGAGCTTATTTTCTATATCAGGATATTCTTTGCATAGCCATAACTCAATCATATCCTTGACGATCCTGCAAGGACATACCATTTTGAGCTCGTGAGCAACTCAGCTATCGATTGGCATTCAAGGATTTTGAGGATTCCATAAAAAATTTTATCCCAAATTTTTGCAAGGGGTTTGGTCGAAAAATGGCCAACTGCCACCTTATTTTGGCTATTTGAAGGACTAGCAGCTTGTCTTTTTTACCATAGAAAGTCCTTAGGCCACTGATGACGAATATGAAAGTAGAAGGACGAAAGTCCTTTTAACAACGGATTAATAGGGACTTTTTTGTGCAGAGAAAACTGCCCCTAGCTCAGCCGTATCCTTGCGTATCCTGGCAAATTTGACAGCACACTAAATGGGGTCACCAGGACTACCAACTGGCCAAAGAACATTAAAATCGTCCTGGCGGTTAACGAGATATTGGCGTTTTAGCGTGTTTTGGGTGATTTCCTTAGCTGGCGAGGCCGCTCGGCATTTCAAGTCCTGGACTCTTAGATAACCCCCCAATATTTTGATGGGGATCGATGCGAATGGCTCACACGATCCTAACGCATCATTTTCTTTTGTCCTGCGAAAGGATATGGTGGAGTTATGCCTTAAAAACTTAGACGTGAGGAACTCGGAGAATTCGCTTTGTGTTGGCGGAGAAAGAAACAACATATTTTATTTTAGCTCAGTAATGAAATTTATTTAAATAAATATAAATACATTTTTAAAAAAATCATATCTTTCAATTCATTTTTAACTACATATTTTAGCTGAAAATAAATAAATATCAAAATTACGTTTAAAACGATCGTCAATTGCAGTTCATTTAAATTTTATTGCATACTTTCAGGCGGCAGCTTATTTATTCACCAACCATACACAAATTTGCAAGTTTTTGCTGCATACTTTTGGGATGTGCATTTTTTGTATTTTTGTTTTATTTTTGATTTATTAAAGCATTTTTCTTCGCTGCAGACTGCAGGTAAGAAAAAAATCTTTTAGAAAAATAGCTCCTATTCAGCTATATCCTTACGCAGGACGAAAGTAATTGGTGTTTTAGACTCAGGAGGAGTAGCGCCAATGCTTGCCTGCAAAGGATTAGTATGTTATCTAAGAACCAAGGACTTGTAAAATTTCCGTCCCAATGCTTATACCAGAAGAAATCTTGTATAACTTGTACAATAAAAGTATGATCTGTATGTCCTTTGGCTAATTTGTACTTCTTGACATTATGCACTATGTGAGATGTGACACGCCAGGATCTGCAAGGATGCGGCTGAGTTTTGTCGATTTGATCTACCATGAATGTCCTTTGATCCTTAGATGACCCCCCAATATTTTGATGTAAATCGATGTATTTGGTCCTTCCGATGTCAACGGACGAGTTATCGTTATTCTGTGATAAACTCGATATGCGCGTGCTATATACGGACATTTAAAAAAAAAGTAAGTAAGTAGCTATTGTATCTTCGGAAATCGACGCGTTCAAACATACGGACAGACGGACAGACGGACGGACGGACGGACGGACGGACGGACGGACAGACAGACAGACGGACAGGGCTAAATCAACTTTTCTCATCACCACGCCTCCTTCTGCCTGTTACATACATTTTAACAAAACCATTATACCCTGATTTCCCATTGAAAATGGGTTCAGGGTATAATTAATGCGGAGGCTGACGAGTCGAAATTTTGTTGGATAATTTGCTACTATGTAAAATATTAAGTACATAAATCATAGGCAATTATTCCCAACGAACTTTAAGTGTTTTATGAATTTTATATTTATATTTTTTTTGTTTATTAAGTAAGAACTCCAAACTGGTGTTGGCTGTGCCAAAAGAGCTTAATAAATAAATAAAAATATTCTGTGACAGGCAGACTTGTTGCATTATTTGCAGGTTCCACTGCTCTTATATTTGCGGCAGGCATCGACAAAAAGTTGTGCGCTATTTTAGGGGTTTTTAGAGGAAACGCATAAGCATGGTATAAAATATGCACATTATAAAATGCGCTGCGTGCCAGACAAAAGCCAAGAGGAATTCTCACAGTCATGCAACAAGAGTAGATATTACATATAAATATATACATATATACATATACTACATATATTTTGGTTTTGTATGTATGTTTTTTGTGGCTTCCATAATTTCCTTCCTGCATCGTCTGTTATTTTATTCTACTTTTTGCACTCTCTCACTTGTCTCTTTCTCTTTCTCTGCTGTTCTCTGTTGACAACTGGCTGGCGCAATGTATGCTGGCATTTATTTATTTCTGTTTTACGTTTTGACAGTTTTATATCTTGTTGCTAGCCATCTTGAAGCATATTTTTCTCAGCGACGTAAGCCAAACTAAAAGCTGAAAAAAAAAAAACAAAAACAAAAAGTTCTGCAAGTGCATACAACGCTGCGTATGCGTAATATATATAAATAGATAGTTATTGCAGCTTATGCAATGAGAGACGTGCAACGAAATTTACACAAAATGCGCATTGAGCGAATTGATGGCTAGATTTCATAAAGTAACTGCTCAAGAGTGAAATCAAATAGAGCCTGATGCCATAACAAGTTACTTAGTTATATACCCTGTTCTGAAAAGAGTTAATCAAATGATTTGAATTGAATTGTTTGTAAGTGAAGTGAAAGAGTTAGCGAATTTATTCAATGGACTATAAAGAAATAATAGAAATATATTAGGATATTCTAATTATCTGAAAATGAATAGAATTTTCGATATCGATAAGCGTGAGGAAACTGATTGATAATTATCGATTTGTGATGTTAATAAAAGTAGCATGGAAAGTTAATAAAATAAAATAATTCATATTATAGGATAACTGTCGATAACAATGATCGATGGGTAAACTTTATTAATTGAAAAGAAAAAGTTAATTGTAGATACTAAAAAAAATGTCAGTGTATACATAATATAAATACAGGGTCCCTCAACGTCTATCAGTCCATCACATAGCATTAAAATGAGCTCAAACACATTTACTGCTCAGTTTCCATATCATTTGACACTCGAAATGAATTGAACAAAATCGATGCAACTAATCGAAAAAGTAAAACAATTTACTTGTGAATTAGTTGCGCTTTTGTTTCCGACACAAACTAAAAGTCAAACGAATCGAAAACAAAATTTAACAAACACTCATACAGAGACACACACATACAGAGAGAGAGAGAGAGAGAGAAAGACTATGACATGCAGGGAATGCAATCAAGACAAACACGATGAAGACCAAAAATCGAGAAATAACAATGGCAAATGTTTATAGAGCAAATAACTAGAAGTCAGCTGCATAGGGTAAATTGAAATCAAATTAAAGTGCAACACCATTTCGCAATGAAAATCGGAAGAAAATCAGTCGAGCTGGAGACAGAGTTGGTGCTGCTTCTGCTTCTGCTCCTGCTCCTGCTCCTGCTCCTGCTGCTGTTGCTTGTTGCAGTTGTGTCCAAAATACGTTCAGCCAGAGGCGATGCGAAGTGCACTGAACTGTGCATCGTGTCACAGCAGTATTTCCTCTCTCCCTCCCTCTCTCTCTCTCTGTCTCTCTCACTCTCTGCTGTTGTGATGAGCGCGACTGCCAGAGATCTACTTCGTGTCACAGTGCGTATGTGTAATATTCGTGTGTGTGTGTGCAAAAGAACGTCACAGAAAATGCATCCGGCTGCTGCTGCTTTGCCATTTCCTAAACATTTAGGTTATGTGCGAGTGTCTTTGTGTGCGTGTGTGTGTGTGTGTGTGCGTGCGCGTTCATGTTTCCTGCAGTCTTGCCAGCAAATCAGTTGAAGTCAGTCGACAAATCCAATGCCTGCGGGCAAGCATTTGTCAGTCGTTTTATTTATGAAAAATATTGATAAAAAAAAGAGTAAATAATAAAATACTCCATCGAAATTTACTGTTATAAAGTAACAATGCTCAAAGGCATTTTCGTTTAAGTAATATTAGCTTGCTTTAAGCAAGAAATTGTTTGGGAAATTTGTTGAATTTTTGCTATAAAAAGTTTTTCTTTGATAATTGATAAATAAATAGAATTTGTATTGGTTAAGATATTATATTTGTAACTAAAATAAAGTCACTTTTGATTGCTAAAATACCTAAATAGCAATAGCTACATACATTCTTTATTCATTTAAACAAATGAAAGAAATTGTTTACTTTCTTTCAGGAAACCTTCTAGCATATCACTCTCAAGCAGATCTTTCTCTCCCTCTCCCTCTCTTGACTTTTCTTTCATTTGACATTGATATGATTATATATAATATTCACATTTCAATCTTGTTCCTCTGCTCAGTCTATTTTTTCTTTGTGTAAATTCTTTCACTTATGCCTTGGTTGGGGTTAACTACATAAATATTTAAGTTGTTGCTGGTTAACTGGCCCAACATTTTCGCAGCCACAGTCAGCTTTTTATGTCAGCCTAGCAAATTCCTTTCGCATATTTTTGCCAACCAATTGAATTTCAATTATTCATATTACAAATTTTTCAACATGTAAATTTCTGAGGAACAAAGCAAATGTTGAATATGAAAAACGAATTTTACAATAAACATTTTATGATTGGCTTTCATATGAACAGTGAGAGTTAACTCAACAGTATCTTAACAGTCTGTTAATTATGTAACAGACTTTTAAGAATATGTTAGTTGACACTTAAATATTATATACGTGAAAGTTCTTTAGTTTAATAGCTAATATATATGAGTTTATTTAACAGCAATCATTCGATTATTTCTTAGCTCATCTGCAATCGCGTAACTTAGCTGTTAACAGATTTGTAATCTACTATCACGCTGTTAACTTCTTAACATAACTTGACAATTTTTTGTTGCTGTGACTTTAACTTTATTTATTTATTTAGCTTACGAGTTTTTATACCCTGAACCCATTGAAAGTAGGAAATTAGGGTATAATGGTTTTGTTGAAATGTATGTAACGGGCAGAAGGAGGCGTGGCAGACCCCACAAAGTATATATATTCTTGATCAGGGTGACAAGCTGAGTCGATTTAGCACTATTCGTCTTCTAAAAATTCCCTTTACGTAATTCCTCTACGTAATGCCTTTACGTATTTCCTCTACGTCTTTAATGCTTAGCTGATCGATCACACACTCTACCTCACTATATTGCGCTGACCTCCCCCAGGCCTGGACGACTGAAGACTGACTGAAGAAATGCTGCAGCTGCTGCCCTTTATATAGCGACACTTTTACTCAAGCACTGTCTCTGTCAAATGTAGAGCCCGACGGCAGGTAGAGCTCGTTACAGTCGCGCTTCGAGTGAGCAATGGGAACGCTCTCTGCAGCTGTGAGCATTCAAGCTTCGTTTTACCTAAATACAAATACCAAATGAATACTGCTACATACACATAGACAACTTTAATGATCTTCTGCACTTCTGTTCTCCTTGCTTTTACTTTTACTCAAGTACTGTCTCTCTCTTAAAGGTTGAGCCCATGCCTGTTTATGCGTGTGTGCCTATGTGTGTCTATGTATGTTTGTTTGCGTGTGGTTGTGTTTCTTTTGTAAGCAGAAAGACGCGAAGAATTATTGATATATCAGTTCTCCGAACGGGTTCAGGGGATTTCCTAGTCGAGCATTCTGGACTAGAGCTTTCTTACTTGTTTATGCCGATTTTTTAAGTTTGCTAAAAAAATAGTGAAATAAAATACGGAAATAAAATATTGTCATTGGTTTCGACATGTTGACACATATTGAACGTACAAATAGATTGAGCAGAATAAAATAAATACGAAAATAAATTTAAATTAAATATTGCATTTTATATGCACAAAACTGTGCTAATAGACGCTGCATAACTAAAGCTTAAATATATAAATAAATCCATATATGTATATTTATGTGAATATGTGGAAATATTTTAGCTTTTTATGTCCGGCAAATGTTGTGGAAAAATGTTTTTCTTTTCTATCTTTTTTTTATGATTTTTCGTTACTCGTTGAGTAGACTCCCAGGAGGATAATGATTGATTATTTATGAAGTGACTAAAATGTAGAATGTGCAGGTAGCGACATATAATGCCAAGAAAATAAAAATAGGAATGAATGACTGCATATGAAAGATCGAATATCAAATGCTCTATAAAGCAGCTATTATATTACATACAGCAGGACAAACATTGCACAAAACCAATATACTCATTTCACTTTCGTGAATGAGTATGCAGAGTAATTTCGTTTCATTCACAAATTACCCATATTTTCATATAAATATAAACAGCTGCTCATGCAAGTAATAATTTATTGTACAGACCTGCGGGTCAATAGCTGTACTTTGTCTCGCTTTTCTCTTCTGTTTCTCGCCGTTTCTCTCTGCTTGACAGAATTAAAGCATCCTCTGCCAGAGAGTATAAAATGAAATACATTTTTCTGTACACATTCTGTGGCTACTCTCGCACACTTTCACGTAGTCCACATAAAAAGTCAATAGCTGTATTTTTTTTCGGTTCGTTCTTTTGGGTCTGACACGATTTAATGGTGTCTGTGAGTCGCTGACAAATCGTGCCATGGACAGGAAGCGGCAAACCAGATGGAGCTGTACTGAGCACCATGTCCATGTCGTTCAAGTCGTGATAAACGTCAGTGTCACTGCCGCAGTCCAAATTGCTGGGGTTCGATTTTGACGAAATCTAATCAAAACGACGATGACAAAAATAAATTGCCAACAAATCAAAAGACAAGAAATTCTAAAAAAAAAAATAGAAGATAGAGAATGGAAAAAATAAATGGAGCCCAAGCAAAAGCCGTCAACACATTAGAGGATATTGCTGGCATTTCCGTTTGCTGCCTAATGATGATGACAATGATAATGATAATGATTATGATTCAGCCGCTCGTGCTGCTGTTGATGATTATGGGGTTTGGAGGGCTAGCCGAGCCGAGGCGACAGCTTCTTAATGGCATTTAAAGCATATTATAAATAAAATTTAATAAAAGTCAACTTTTGACTGGAGCTTAATTATAATTAAGTGCCACGGCACGCGCTCTCCAAAAGCGGACAGGTGTAATTGTAATTACTCTGGACTCACAACTGCCACGCCCACGTCCATGCCCACGCACACACTACGCACCGTACTCATAGCCAGAAATGTCCATTTAAATGGCTTGATTAATGCCAAGCGAGTGAACAGCGAAAAGAAAAACAACATGCCAAAAGGCACAGTGGTATGAAGTGCTTGAAATGCTTTTGATAATTTCTAACTAGTTTCTAGCTAACTAGAATATAATATTTAATATAATTGTGCTTTCTGTATGAACTTATAAATGTTTATAGATATAAACATAAAGTCAAATACTATTGACTGACTGATTGATTTTTCCTCTTTCCTTCTAGTTGTCTTTACTTCACTTCATTCTATCATCATATCAAAAGTTCTTCCTATCTGACCCTATCTCCGCTCTTCTACTTCTACCTTTCTTTGTCTATGTTTCTTTCTCTTACTTTCCCTCTCTCTTTGCCTTTTATATAGGACTCTCTCTCTCGCTCTTTTCCTTCTTTTATCTATAGGACTCTTTCTTTCTCTCTTTCTCTCTCTCTCTCTTTGCCTTCCTTTATCTATGGGACTCTTTCTTTCTTTCTCTCCCTTTTTCTTTCTCTCTCTTTGCCTTCTCTTATGTATAGCACTCCTTTCTATCTCTCTCTCTTTGCCTTCCATTATCTATGGGACTCTCTATCTCTCTCCCTTTCTTACACTCTATCTCTATCTCTGTCTATCTTTTCCTGCTTGCGCTCCGCTTCTCCTATTATCTCTCTCTCTTTCTCCCTCTCTCTCTCTCTCTCTTTCTCTCTCTCTCTCTCTTCTCATTTTACCATACTCATTCCAATTAATTTCTCTGCCTATCTCCTCAGTCTCAGTCTTTCTCAATCCCACTCGCTATCTCTGTCTCTCTCCCTTCCCACATTACATCTCTTTCACAGTCTGACACACATTCATCTGTTTTCATACCACTGTGCAGCCTGCTGCCTGCTGACCAATGTGACCCAACCAACTAACCGACTCGTTTGCCGTTTTAAGTGTATTTATTTGCTCTTTATTTTTATGACTGGGCCCCCGTGTAATTGACGCTGTGCGCGCACGGGAGTGAATTTTGTTGCTCGTATAGGAGCACTTGACGCTCGTGGGCCACTGCAGGTGGAGGGGTGGGGGGAGTGGTCGCGCAAAAAGCCATAAAGTGCAGCTTGTTTTGTATTTTGTATACCCTCTTTTTTTGTTGCTCAAAAATTCTGCATTGCTTTGGCCTTATGGTTGTGCTTGTTAGTGTGAGAGTGTGTGTGTGTGTGTGTGTGTGTGTGTGTGCTTGTGTTGTGGCTTCTCAGTTTTGCTCATTTAAATTTTTAATTAAATTTCAAGTGTGGTTTTGCATGAATATGCAAATGTTTCGCCAGCATTCATTTAGTTTTGTCAATAAGACAAACGGAACTGAGCATATTAATAAAATATATTTATTTATTAATCATATATTAAGTTCAACTAGCTAGTAATAAACACACTGAACTTTCAGGAGAAGAAGTAGAAATAAAAGTGAGAAGCAACTAGAATAGAATAGATACCTCGAACCCAGAGCGCCTTATATAGCTTATAAATCTATATCCTCTTCTTAACCCAACTATATCAATAAATACATTGTAAATTATAAATCTGTAGTCGCTGTGATGTAAACAACATCTTCTCTTCTTCAGATACAAAGTTGAACATCAACTGTCAACTTTGTTCTCCCATCATCGAATTCTTATTCATAAAAAAAACATGCTCAACATGCATTTAGTATGCTCAGCTTGCAGCAGCAACATATATCGTATTGCCTGAATGAATGTGAGGCTAATTAGAGAGGCTGAATTCAATAGAAGTTCAGCTGGCTGGCACGTTTTGGGCTCAGTTTTGAACAGCATTCAGGCATTTGGCAATGACAATTGAAGCGCCCATGGCCACGCCCACGCCCACGCCCATGCCCATGTTGTAAATCACAGCGGGAGCTAACCAAAACAACAACTGAGCAATGAGAACGGCAGCTGCAGAAAATGAAATTCATTTGCATGCAACACGTTGCCGTCGACACAAACAACAGAGCTCCTGCTCAGTCAGCGGGTTTCGTGGTCGATGGACGATGGGCGATGGGTGATGGGCGCAAGGGGCATGGTCGGCTGCTGGGCCTGGCCAGGCGGCGTATGAGCGACGTGTCCAACGTGCCGCATGTCGCATATCGCATGTCGCATGTGTTGCATGTGCTGCAATTTACAGTGAAACAGTTGCCGCTGACAGTTGCCAGCCGAAAACAAGCAAAAATCGAGCTATGGAGTTTAGTGGACTGTGAAATGTTCAAGCAGACAGAAATTGTTATGCCTGTTACATAAATTTTAACAAAACCATTATACCCTGATTTCCCATTGAAAATGGGTTCAGGGTATAAAAATAAATAAATATCAAAATTACGTTTAAAACGATCGTCAATTGCAGTTCATTTAAATTTTATTGCATACTTTCAAGCGGCAGCTTATTTATTCACCAACCATACACAAATTTGCAAGTTTTTGCTGCATACTTTTGGGATGTGCATTTTTTGTATTTTTGTTTTATTTTTGATTTATTGAAGCATTTTTGTTCGCTGCAGGTAAGAAAAAAATCTTTTAGAAAAATAGCTCCTATTCAGCTATATCCTTACGCAGGACGAAAGTTATTGGTGTTTTAGACTCACGAGGAGTAGCGCCAATGTTTGCCTGCAAAGGATTAGTATGTTATCTAAGAACCAAGGACTTGTAAAATTTCCGTCCCAATGCTTATACCAGAAGAAATCTTGTATAACTTGTACAATAAAAGTACGATCAGTATGTCCTTTGGCTAATTTGTACTCCTTGACATTATGCACTATGTGAGATGTCACACGCCAGGATCTGCAAGGATGCGGCTGAGTTTTGTCGATTTGATCTACCATGAATGTCCTTTGATCCTTAGATGACCCCCCAATATTTTGATGTAAATCGATGTATTTGGTCCTTCCGATGTCAACGCATCGAGTCTTATCAAAATTTGCAAGGATATGACCAAGTTAGAGCTTATTTTCTATATCAGGATATTCTTTGCATAGCCATAACTCAGTCATATCCTTGACGATCCTGTAAGGACATACCATTTTGAGCTTGTGAGCAACTCAGCTATCGATTGGCATTCCGTCCGTCCGTCCGTCTGTCCGTATGAACGCAGTTCATTTCGGCGCTATTGAAGCTAGAGACTTGAAATTTGGAACACATACTCGTGTATAGCTCCCATTTATAAAGTGTTAAAATTTTCCCGATCCGCCCACTAGGGGCGTGGCAAATCGGAAAATGCATTATCCGATATACCAGAAATCATGTTAGTTGAAAAGCTAGAAAGCTGAAATTTGGTATGTAGGTCCGCGTCGACCACCCAAGTTCAACAAGCTATGGCGGATATATCTCCGCCCATTGGGGGCGTGGCAAATCGGATAAAACTGTATCTCCTAGAGTTTTAAAGCTAGAACTTTGAAATTTTGCATGTGAGCTAATGTTATCATTTTATAAAGACTGGTGAAAAATTTATATATCTACGCCTACTAGGGGCGTGACAAATCGGACCTGAAGATATAGTGATTTTCCCGATTTTGCTATATTTTAGGCATTATTGATGCTAGAGACCTGAAATTTAGTATATATATGCGGGTTGACCATCCAAGTCCAACGAGCTATGGTAGATATATATCCGCCCAAAAGGGGCGTGGCAAACCGCAAAAGTTTATATCTCCTAAAGTATAAGAGCTAGAAGCTTCAAATTTAGATGGTTGTATTACTGGTAACATCCTCTATCGATTCCCCAAAAATAATTTTTACGCCTCTTTAGGGGCGTGGCATATCGAAAAATACCCTGTAATTTTCACATTTTTGGAGCGTAAGCATCCAATCTTTGCAGTTAGACTACTGATAGCTCGTTCTAAGAACTGGCCAAAAAATAAAAATAAAAGGTTTTTCAATTGAGTTCATCCTATATATGGCTCAATTCTTGTGTCAGACGGGCAATGCAGCAGCCCTGTGCTTTGCGTATTGTAGAACATAATCTAATTTGCGATATTGGCAGTCGAGAAATATTGAGTCCGGCCTATGCGAATGCGCTGGCAGTTAAAACGAAGACCCTGACCAAGAGAACGGGAATTGATGAAGTGGCAAGAGTTACAAGTGGGACAGTTGACCCATTTTCATTTTCAGGAAAAACTCGTTTCAGTTTGACTCAACCGACATCAAGCAGAGCGAACTGATTGAAGTGAGATAGAGATCCAGAGAGAGAGAGAGAGAGAGAGAGAGACAGCGAGCGAGTGAATCCTTCACAGAACTGAAGCTAATTTGAGATTTAAGTTTAATGTGACTGCCGCACGAGTTGCACTCCTCAATTAATTCTTAGGGCAGCAGCAGCAGCAACAGCAGCAGCAGCAGCTGAGGTAATTGTAATTGCAGCCATGTTGCACTCATGTGTGCAACAGCTTCCACTTCCACTTGCTGTGAATCATGAGCTGAATTTATTAGAACCAAAGGCAGGCAGCAAACAGCTCAGTGTGGCTTTAGTTAGTTAGCTAACCACACACAACATGCACAACACTTAAATCCACTCTGAACTGTTGACCCTGCGGCATGCTCGCTCTCTCTCTCTCTCTCTCTCTCTCTCTCTCTCTCTCTCTCTCTCTGTCGCTTTCCCTCTGTGCTTTTATTTGTTTGCATCTAACACGCATTCGCTTCAATCTGTTTGCTGTCAACAACAAGCGCAGCCAGTAAGCCATTCATTTGATTTACCTAAGGGCAACAATTCCAAATATTTCAATAAAAAGCGAAAACTTTTTTTTTTTTCTATAGTAAAATAATGTTTAGTAAATATAAAAAAAAAAAAAAATAAAAATAAAAAAAAATAAATTTTTTTTAATAGAATTGAAGTTATATATTTTACTCTGGCTAATTATCATTATTTTACAAATTATTAAATTTAAAAATAAAAAAAAAACAAGTAAGAAAGCTCTAGTCGAGACTGCCCGACTAGGAAATCCCCTGAACCCTTCATAGAACTGATATTTCAATAGTTCTCCGCGTCTTTTTGCTTACAAAAAACACACACACACATACATAGGCACATATAGGCACGCACGCATAAACACGCATGGGCTGCAGTGTGGGCTTCTCATGGAAACTTAATTGTTTAATAACTTTTTTTGTAGACGTACGTTCTTCATGAAGATTTTAGATTATGATTATATCATTACTATGCGTGTATATGCCGAAGCTCAAGTCTCTAGTATTTGAAATACGCCATTTACAAAAGTGAGGGTGAGGGGGTGGATATAGGGGTGGGGGTGAATTATAAAAAAAAACCGAAATTCTATAATCTACATATGAGTCTACATTTCAAATTTGGAGACTCTAGCTCAAAAGATGTAGGAGATATAATTTTATAATTGACTTTCGATAAGGTTTTTCATCGATAAAAAAATAATCGGACAAGTTATCGAAATTATGTGATAAACTCGATATGCGCGTGCTATATACGGACATTTTAAAAAAAAGTTGAAGTGTCTAGCTATTGTATCTTCGGAAATCGACGCGTTCAAACATACGGACAGACGGACGGACGGACGGACGGACGGACAGACAGACGGACAGGGCCAAATCAACTTTTCTCGTCGCCCTGATCAAGAATATATATACTTTGTGGGGTCTGCCACGCCTCCTTCTGCCTGTTACATACATTTTAACAAAACCATTATACCCTGATTTCCCATTGAACAATTACGTTTCGTCAATTGCAGTTCATTTAAATTTTATTGCATACTTTCAGGCGGCAGCTTATTTATTCACCAACCATACACAAATTTGCAAGTTTTTGCTGCATACTTTTGGGATGTGCATTTTTTGTATTTTTGTTTTATTTTTGATTTATTAAAGCATTTTTGTTCGCTGCAGACTGCAGGTAAGAAAAAAATCTTTTAGAAAAATAGCTCCTATTCAGCTATATCCTTACGCAGGACGAAAGTAATTGGTGTTTTAGACTCACGAGGAGTAGCGCCAATGTTTGCCTGCAAAGGATTAGTATGTTATCTAAGAACCAAGAACTCCTTAGATGACCCCCCAATATTTTGATGTAAATCGATGTATTTGGTCCTTCCGATGTCAACGCATCGAGTCTTATCAAAATTTGCAAGGATATGACCAAGTTAGAGCTTATTTTCTATATCAGGATATTCTTTGCATAGCCATAACTCAGTCATATCCTTGACGATCCTGTAAGGACATACCATTTTGAGCTTGTGAGCAACTCAGCTATCGATTGGCATTCAAGGATTTTGAGGATTCCATAAAAAATTGTATCCTAAATTTTTGCAAGGGGTTTGGTCGAAAAATGGCCAACTGCCACCTTAACTTGGCTATTTGAAGGACAAGCAGCTTGTCTTTTTTTAACATAGAAAGTCCTTAGGCCACTGATGACGAATATGAAAGTAGAAGGACGAAAGTCCTTTTAACAACGGATAAATAGGGACTTTTTTGTGCAGAGAAAACTGCCTCTAGCTCAGCCGTATCCTTGCGTATCCTGGCAAATTTGACAGCACACTAAATGGGGTCACCAGGACTAACAACTGGCCAAAGAACATTAAAATCGTCCTGGCGGTTAACGAGATATTGGCGTTTTAGCGTGTTTTGGGTGATTTCCTTAGCTGCCGAGGCCGCTCGGCATTTCAAGTCCTGGACTCTTAGATAACCCCCCAATATTTTGATGGGGATCGATGCGAATGGCTCACACGATCCTAACGCATCATTTTCTTTTGTCCTGCGAAAGGATATGGTGGAGTAATGCCTTAAAAACTTAGACGTGAGGAACTCGGAGAATTCGCTTTGTGTTGGCGGAGAAAGAAACAACATATTTTATTTTAGACTCAGTAATGAAATTTATTTAAATAAATATAAAATACATTTAAAAAAAAATCATATCTTTCAATTCATTTTTAACTACATATTTTAGCTGAAAAAAAAAATAAATAAATAAATATCAAAATTACGTTTAAAACGATCGTCAATTGCAGCTCATTTAAATTTTATTGCATACTTTCAGGCGGCAGCTTATTTATTCACCAACCATACACAAATTTGCAAGTTTTTGCTGCATACTTTTTGGGCTGTGCATTTTTTGTCTTTTTGTTTTATTTTTGATTTATTAAAGCATTTTTTGTTCGCTGCAGACTGCAGGTAAGAAAAAAATCTTTTAGAAAAATAGCTCCTATTCAGCTATATCCTTACGCAGGACGAAAGTAATTGATGTTTTAGACTCACGAGGAGTAGCGCCAATGTTTGCCTGCAAAGGATTAGTATGTTATCTAAGAACCAAGGACTTGTAAAATTTCCGTCCCAATGCTTATACCAGAAGAAATCTTGTATAACTTGTACAATAAAAGTACGGTCAGTATGTCCTTTGGCTAATTTGTACTCTTTGACATTATGCACTATGTGAGATGTCACACGCCAGGATCTGCAAGGATGCGGCTGAGTTTTGTCGATTTGATCTACCATGAATGTCCTTTGATCCTTAGATGACCCCCCAATATTTTGATGTAAATCGATGTATTTGGTCCTTCCGATGTCAACGGACGAGTTATCGTTATTCTGTGATAAACTCGATATGCGCGTGCTATATACGGACATTTAAAAAAAAGTAAGTAAGTAGCTATTGTATCTTCGGAAATCGACGCGTTCAAACATACGGACAGACGGACAGACGGACGGACGGACGGACGGACGACTGAAGACAGACAGACAGACGGACAGGGCTAAATCAACTTTTCTCGTCACCCTGATCAAGAATATATATACTTTGTGGGGTCTGCCACGCCTCCTTCTGCCTGTTACATACATTTTAACAAAACCATTATACCCTGATTTCCCATTGAAAATGTGTTCAGGGTATAAAAACTACAGTTTATCAGCTTTTAAAGCTGCTCTAATCAATTATCTAACTTTCTTATGCAGCAACTTATAATAACAACAAATAGCTTTGACATCTGCTTTGATATAATATAATATAAAATCCTTTTAAAAAGAAAAATACAAAATATTAAGATAATATAATAATAAAAAAATAATATATAATCCTTTTAAAGAGAAAAGGCTATCAAAAACTTTAAAATATTTAGAACTACATACAAATATTTCCAATTTCTATTCCCATTGCTTAAACTAATCTAAAAAAAAAATCTTTAAAAATTCCTCACTCTCATATAGATTCTCTACTCACCCCACACACTACCAAAAGGTAACACTCTGATGCCTCACTCTAATTAAAACTGTAATCGTCTGTCATCGTTTTAGAGAGCACTTCTGAATTGCTATAAACTTCTATTTCCAGGGAATCCCCGCACGTTCGCACCAGCTGATTCTGAACAAGTAATCCAAAGAAAGGAAAAACAAAAAAAAAAAAAAAATTGGAAAATGCGAAGCGCAAAAGTTGACAACCGGGGTTTGTGTTTGACAAGAAAACTGATTTGTCATTGCCGTAATGAGCTTGAGGCTTAGCTCACCTCTGTATGAGAAAGCAAAAGTAAAGCATAAAATGCAATAAGCAATGCCATTAAGTAAAAGTGTAAGAGAAAGCAAACACAAGCAAGCACACATGAAGAGCATAAAGGGGAGGCAGATAAATCCAAACAGAGAGCAAACCAAGACCTAGACCAAGACTCAGCTCTGAGGCTGAAGCGATGCAGTTTTCTCATTAGGAGGCAAAGCCACACGTGAAGTTCTGACGGTGAGTTGGCAACTAAAATTTATATATATGTATGTATATACATATATATCTGTACGTGTTATGTATTTTGCTGTAATCTGAAATGTAACTGGGTAGAATGTGAGAGATATGAGAGCGCATTGTGATAACTGCTGCTGGGATGCTCAACCAAATGGTATCAGAATGCTTTTTAAGTGCCAACTCCAGCTCGCTCTCTCTCCCTCCTCTCTCTCTCTCCCTCTCTCTCCCTTTCACTCTGTGTGAGTGCGTGGTGTGGCTTTAATGTGGACATATAAAATGTTATTTTCAGCATATCATTGGGTAATAAAGCCATGAGCTGCTTGAGAAAAAGAAAAAACACTTTAAAATTGAATTATTATTTCTGTGTATATAGCATATGCTTAGATAGATATATAGACAAGAGCTATCAGCTGTCAAAGAGAGTTTTCTTGTATATACATATATTAAAGAAGTCAACGAAGAAGTGCTAAAAAAACCTTTCGAGCCATAGAATTTCAAGGTAAGCTTCTTTATATATATGTTGTAATATATAGAAGATAGAGATTGGAAAAGAGAATAATTGAAAAAAAAAAAAAAAGACACACACACACACGTACACACACACACACACACACACACACACACACACACACACACACACACACACACACACACACACACGCACACACACGCACACACACACACACACACACACACACACACACACACACACACACACACACACACACACACACACACACAGAAAAAAAAAAAAAAAAAAAAAAAAAAGGGGGGGGGGGGGAGGAGAGAATAAGTGCAGAAGATCATTAAAGTTGTCTATGTGTATGCAGCAGTTCTCATTTGGTATTTGTGTTTAGGTAAAACGAAGCTAGAATGCTCACAGCAGCAGAGAGCGTTCCCATTGCTCACTTGAAGCTCGACTGCAGCGAGCTCTACCTGCCGTCAGGCTCAAACAGTGCTTGAGTAAATGTGTCGCTATATAAAGGGCAGCAGCTGCAGCATTTCTTCAGTCAGTCTTCAGTCGTCCAGGCCTGGTGGAGGTCAGCGCAATAAAGTGAGGTAGAGTGTGTGATCGATCAGCTGAGCATTAAAGACGTGGAGGATAGTAGGGTGGATGTAGAGGAACTACGTAGAGGGAATGCGTAGAAGAAAGACATAAAGGAAATACATAGAGGAATTACGTAAAGGAAATACGTGCTAAATCGACTTAGCTTGTCACCCTGATCAAGACTATATACACTTTGTGTGCTCTGTCACGCCTCCTTCTGCCGTTACATACATTTCAACAAAACCATTATACCCTGATTTCCCATTTTCAATAGATTCAGGTATAAAAATAGGGAGCTTCTCTATTAAAGCTCCTCTTCAAAATGGAAGGCTTTTAACAGGAAAGAAAAGAGCTTAGTTCTTAAAGATAATAGAATAATATATATAGATAATATAAACATGTAATGCAGACTCTATATAACAACCTGAAATCTTGTAGCTTAACAATAAACTTGAATAAATATATGTATTCTAGCCTTAAGCTTCAGAATTAACTTTGCGATTGAGCTTTAAGCATTGAACGACTACATTTAGTCCATTACAACATTTATGTATATTTAATCAAACAGCTTTCTCAGATGAAATCAAAAGAATGAAAGAGCTTTAATGTGCTTGTAAATCTGTAGTTAAAACAAGCAACATGCTTAAAGCTCATTGTTGAATAATTATATCATTTAAGCTCTATCAAATAATAATGATAATAATAATAAAGATTTGGTGTAATCTGCAGTGCCGGCAAACAGAAATGCTTCATGTTTATGGATGTCGCTGTTCTTGGGAGCATTACTTCCTCATTATTATCGGGACAAACAGTAATCTATTGACAGTTAAGTAATGTTGTAGATGCAAATAATTTAGACTGGAATCAGCTTCGCATTTCAATCTAATTGAATGGACGAAAATTTCATTTCATTTCAATTGTTGTTGTGGTATTTTTCTTTTCACTCTACTCTCCCTCTCTCTCTCTCTGTCTCTCTCTCGCTGCTTCGGAACGTGGCTTTTATGTGCATTCAAATGATTTTAATGACAGCAATTTGTGTTTCGAAATCGCGGAACATTAGCTTTCGGCTTGCCCAGAAACAGACAGACAGACGGACAGACAGACCTACCTGGAGCTGGCTGGGGTAGAGCCAAGGGATATGGTGTTTATTGGGTGGGTGTTAAATGAACGTGTTTATAACGCTTAACTTTCAAATTAAGGCCCAGGTCCCAGGCAGCTGGCGGAAGTTTCGATCTGTCAGTGGGTCACCCGGCGGGCCTTTTGTAAATTGTGCGCCGTCTCGCGCAAAGGATAAGCCGCAGAGCAGAGCGACAACCTCGTAGATCTCTCTCTCTCTCTCGCTCTAGCCCAGTCACGGCCAATGACAGCAAGGGCCGTTACGTCATTATCAGCGGGGCTATGCGCGGCTCATCGTCATCAGCATGGGCAACGTCATCGTTTTTAGCCAACAAACAAATTCATTTAGACACAACAAAGTTGGCCAAAAGACCAAAACCAAAACCAAAGGCAAAGGCAAAGGCAAGACAGTAATGGCACCCTATACATGCATCTCCTCGAAGCATCTCCCCCCTCTCTCTCTCTCTCTCTCGTCAGCATCAACCAAGTGTAAACTGAAATGTGGGTTAGTGTGGCATGCGGCATGTGGCATGTGGCATGGCTCGCAGTTTAGCTGAAAGAAATGTTTGTGATTTCTCGTGGCAGGGCTACAATATTATCACACCAAGATTTTGATTGATGAGACTTTTGGCTGCGGTTGCTGCCTCTGCTGCTGCCAGCTTCATTTCATCTCACTATCCATCGCCCACTCACAATTTTCTTTGTTTCATGTGGGCGTGACCGGAAAAAGATACTCTCCTTAAATCGCGTCCAGCCGCGAGCTTTGATTAGTTTTTTTTTTTTCTCTCTCTCTCTCCCTCCCTCTCTTTGGGTTAATATTTCTTTTTTCGATTCAGTTCCTTTGTATTGGCCTAAATGCTTAGGGTTTACTGTTTTTTTGCTGTTTAAGGGGGCGTGAGGGGGGGGGGGGGGGGGGGGGGAAAGGAGGGGGGGTGGAAAAAGTAGTTAAAGGGCCCAGGTTTTGGGTTTTTATCTGTGTTGATTACGTGCACAGAATTCTTATAATATTAACTGCTGATAGAGCTTTAAATTGTTGTTAAAATCAGTCATCATATATTTAAACAATTATCATATTTAAAATTCATTTGCCTAATGTCTGTAAGATTGACAACATTTAGTTCTTAATTTCCGACAATTCTGTTGATGCATTAAACTGTAAGATAATCAAGGTAAAATACATGCAAATTGCATAGATAGCTCTCAAAGTATTTCGAAATCCATAAATTAGCCGAAATTGCAACATAAATAAATGAAGATTTTAGAGACGCCCCAGAGACACCAAAGCGTGCTGCTTCTTCTGCCTTCTACTTATTGTTGCTTATTGCAACAACAACAATAACAACTTATCACGCAGCTGGCAGTCATAAAAGAGCCGTAAAAAAAATATCCACATGGCTTGCAACATCAGCGCAATTTGCAGTCAGCCACAAAGAAATAACCTGCAACATATCCAAAAAAACAAGAAGAAAAAAACAACAAATTGAAAAGAAAAGCAAAGACACAAGACAAGCACAAGATCTTGGCCAGTAAAAGAAAAAAAACTACTTTAAAAAACATTTTTCCTTTCTTTTGTTTGCCTTTAGAAGAAGTGCGACAGAAACCCAACAACCACAGCCACAGCCACGAATAGAGCAACAATAGAGCCTAAATGTCTGTATATCGTCTGTTTTTTATGATTTAATATGGGAAAATTGTTGGGTGGCGTTGACCAAAAAAAAAAAAAAGATAAGCAAATAGAAACCAGGGAAAGTCGGATTTGACTGACTAGGAAATACCCAGACCTGACTGTTGTTTTTAATTTTAAGAAATTTCATTTTAATTATACAATAAATATAGAAAAATATGGAATATATTTTTATTTAATTTTAATATATATTTATTTATATTTGTTTATTATTATTAATTTTTTTTAACCGACAATTTTTCAGACCATCCTTGTTTATATATATATGTAAGATCTATAAACGGGAAGAAAAATAAAATATAAAAAATATTTTACACTTCCTCCGACCTCTATAATTAGACTTTTATGAAAATAACTAGCTGAATATAAAAAAAAAAAAAAAAAAAAAAAAAAAAAAAAAAAAAAAAGATGGGTTATATATTAAAAATCAATTTTAATCGATAAATAAAAAAAATTACCCACAGAATAAATTTTGATATAAATTAATCGACATTAATCGATAAACAAGATAAGTTTTCTACATAGCGAATAATATAGAATATGCATAAGTATCAAGCGGACAACCAAAATCTATTTTATTCGGGAAACCCGATAAATATATGCTGTGTTTATAAAATTAAGTATACTAAATCTGTGCTTGATTCTTTAGAATGAAATTTAGCAAGTCGGAATAACTAGCTCTTAGTGTTATACTTAAATATACCAAGTGTGGAATCGATTTTCAGTGTATTTTTAGCAGTTATCGATCAATATTGAATATGTTTTCTCTGTTTATCATATAACAAATAATAATAAATTTCTTATATTTTATTTCCAATCTAATCTCAATGTTCTCCCACAACCAACCCTCTCATCCAGCTTCAATGAGCAGAGAGTATAGCAAACCTAAACACATTGAAAAGTGGGCAGCCGTGGTAGGGGGAGCAGGCGCTGCTCGGTGGTGGGCGGGGCAGAGCGACTCACGTGAACAACATAATCGCACATTTAAGCGGCTGGCAACAATTTTGCCAACCTGCTCCGCATCCCCATTTTGAGTCTAGTCTATTGAGTCGGATGTCGTTGGCCCCAGCGAATACACGATGTAGACACACACACACACACATATATATACATACATACATATATAGATATGTACATATAGAGAGTGCTGCTCGGTTTGGGGCTATGGGGCAACAAGTGTGGCCACTCGCTGCTGTTGTCATGATGAGAGACGTAATAGCCAGGTCTGTGAATGACGCCCAAAACAAAACCAAAAACAAAACTAAACAAAACAGAAACAGAGACAGGAAAAGAACAAAAAAAAGCAGTATGAAGCACTGAAGCTGTTTACCTAAATATGAAAAAACAAGAATGGAGAAAATAAACTGTCCGGAATGTTATGTAGCTCTCTCTTATGTAACCTAGCAATATATTCAGAAATAGCGAGAAAATATGTGAATAGCTAGCTGGCAGTACAATACGGTTTGAGGCTGAGGCATGTGTAATGCATGAACTCGAAAAGCCAAGCAAAGATTTAAGAAAACTTTAATGAGAGAAGCAGAAGCTGAGTCAAAGTAGTTTATCAGCCACGAAATCTTTTAATTATTGTCTTTAGAATCAGTAATGAATTTGTATATCAAATATTTCACAGAACTTTCAGAAGTCTAGTAAAAATATTTGGTTTTATGAAATCTCTGTGCTTTACTAAAAAATATTTCTAGTGAATGCTGGTAAGGAACAAGATATAATATACAATGTTTTAAGTCTTTTTATTATGTTACATATTTCAAAGGGATGGATCCCCAAGACTTAAATTATATAGTAAAACGCGAGAGGGCAAATAAATAATATTTAAAAAAAATGTTTAATTAAATAAAATAAAGAAATAAAGAAAAATAAATAGGTTTTTTGTTTAGAAGTATTATATTGTGTATTTTGCGCTGATTAATAATTTAAAAGTTTATAAAATAATTTTCCATTAATTACAAAAAGCAAGGGGGAGGAACAAGATATAAGTTAGAGAGTATTTAGTATTAAAAAAAAAAATAAATAAATAAAAATATTATTCTAATAAAATTTGACAAAACACAATTATTAGAAACAAATACCCCTAATAGTTATTTTAATAAAAATAAAACTATAGAAGGTGTTTATTGTTTTTCTGGGAGGACCCCAAGATTTAAATTATAATAGTAAAATGAGTAGGGAAATAAATCATAATTTTCACATGATAAAGACTATAAATTGTTTAATTACAATAAAAAATAGAAATAAATAAAATAATAAAAGTTAAGTTATTAAGAAGTATTAATATAATGATATGGCTGATTCATATATTTTTAAAAATTTTTATTAAAATAAATTTTCAAATTAAAAAAGTAATAAAAATCCAAATAAATTGCCAAACACAACTGAGCAAAGCTCACTGAGCTATTATGACACATGCATATGTATGTATATGTATTTTTGTATCTATATACCGGCATTTGCACTTGACATTTCAAATTTCACATGAATGCAATATTTTCTATATATTTTTTAGGTTTTTGTGCTGGCCTTAGAATTCCATAGAAGGTTTTTCTTCTATTATTTTTCTTTAGTGAGCGACATTTAAAGTTATTTGGGAACATTTGAGCGCATCACAAAGCTGACAAAAATTCTGGGATCTGATAAAATATAAATATGAAAACATAAAAAAAAAACAAGCAGCCAAATATGCTAAGTGGGCCAAGACGTTTGCTGCCTACGTTGACTTAATGAACGCACCTTGTGCCAAAGCTTTTTAGTATGCAAAGATTTTCACAGGCTGTTGCATTAACTAAGAGGAGCAGCACAAACACACAGAAACTGAGATATAGGGAAGAGGCGTCTGTAAAGCAATTGTATAATTAGTGCTATCGCTCTCTCTCTCTCTCTCTCTCTCTCTATCTCCCACTCTACATCTTCATCTTCAGTTGAGTACTTTGCCACACCCAACGCCCACTTTGTCAAACAACTCTGTTGAATTTGTCAATTTCAGTTGGCGCACAAACACGAAGGTGTTCAATTAACACAAAGTACAATAACAACAACAACAACAACAACACTATTGAAACAAAATTAAAAAATAGGTGCAGAAAACGTCAAAGAAATATTTTCCACAATAAATGCTGAGAGAGCTCGAGGCGTGTACCAAAACACAGTAAATTTATTTCATTGATAAGAGGCAGAGCTCATGACTCGCGGCACTGTTCGAGTTTTAAATGGAAATGGAATTGAAAATGGGCTTGGATCGCACTGAGACAACTATAAACGCTTGTCCTTGAAGCTGCATAAATTCTTAAATTAAATCATTTTAAATGTAAATCGAAAACTTTAGTTTTGCTTTGATATATTTATCGATGCAACATTGCAGAAGTTTAAAGAGTAGTTCTTATTTATTTTGGTTTGCTAGTTTGTGATTTTTTTCTACAAATTGGTAAGCATGGGGAGTAAAAACTTTTACTTTTGCTTTGGCACTGCAGCTGCTGATCAGTCATGAACATATTTCTTTGTGAACCCAGCCACACCTTCCATTCGTATGAGTCAAATGACAAACTGCTGCAGCTTAATAATGACACAGCTGTAATGAGTGTCATTACGCGGACTTTTGCTTATACTTACTCTTCTAATCTCACTTATACTTGCACTTCTTCTCATATCCATGGGCAAGCTAATCTGCAGATATATGTATATCTTTTATTCGTAGTTGTACTAGTATTAAGACCTACACTTATACTCATGCATATACTTACATACTTACTCTTATACTCAACTCTACTAATATAATGTTATTTATACTCATACTCATTCTTTCATATATTATATTATACCAATTCCATAACACTCATCATAAGACTCACACTCATTCTTTTACTAATACTCTTACTTCTAATCACTTATACTTTTACTCATTATGATACTCTTATTTCTAATCATATTAGACTTATACTTGCACTTACACTCCAATTATACTACTGTTTATATTCATGTTTATACTCGCACATCAACTTATACATATCTAAGGCTTATACTGCTTTTGCTCATATTTATACTCTTACCTCTACCCACGCTTATGTTGCTAAGTATGAGTATACGAATAACTCATGCTCATAGGCATAAGAATAGCTAACAATTTATACTTATACTCCTCACTTATAACCAGACTTTTGTTCATACTTGTATATTTGCATAGTTATTCTTATACTTATACAAAGTCTTCTACTTGTACTCATTATACTCTTTCATATACTCATACTTATATTCAGAGTATGTATATATGTATATACATATGTAAGTATTTATGTGTCATACTTATATTCATATGTACATATATTCATACTTATACTTCTACTCATAGCCATACTCTTATATTTTTACTCCAAAGTATAAGTAAGAATATATCATTACTTCTACTTTTAGCTAGACATAGATATTTCTAAAATTATATCTTATATTCATTCATATACTAATACTCATACTTCTAGCTATATTTATACACAAGCTTACTCTTATACTTGTTCTTATTGTCATATTTCCTCTTCTACATTCCACTCTACTGATTCTTCTACTCCTACTTATGCTTATGCCAATACATCTGATATTTATAGTCACATTTCTTAAATATATATAATAACATATTTCTATTTCTACTTATACTTATACTTATATTTAAACTTATACTCATACTAATACTTATATTTATACTCAAACCCCTACAGTTTCTATTTATTCTCATATTAGGATCCATCAATAGGCTCAACTATAAGCATATGCTTATATTTATACCCACTCTAATAATTCTACTAATGCTAAGACTCTTATACTGACACTCATAGAGACAGTCTATTCTCTCTCTCTCTATATATATATAGCTCTACTCCTGCACATTCGTGCTCACGCTGATGAGCTTTCGCGTGGGCGTCTCTGCCGAGCGCGCGTGCTTAAGTAATGAGGCTGCCTGAGGAAAGCGTTGAGAAAGATAAAGAACCAGCAGTCAACGGCAATTAGAAGAAGCCGAAAAGGATGTCGACGCCATGTCCCAATAAGTGGGCCAAGATTGGTGTGGGCGGGTCGTGGCAGGGGCAGGGCCAGGGGCAGGGGCAGGGCCAGGGGCAGGGGCAGGGCCAGGGGCAGGGCCAGGGGCAGGGCCAGGGGCAGGGGCTGCGTGACTGGGCAGAAGATGCAGCCAAAAGGTTAAACATTCAATTAACTCTAGTTGCAGAGCCAGTTGCAGGGAAAAACTTTATTGCAGCCAAATGTGAGATAAAAGGAAAGTGAAATCTGTATAAAAACTGACCAAAGTAATAAAACGAAACGAATAGAAATGAAATGAAACGGAAATGAAACCTAACGGCTGCCAAGTAAATAGACAAACAACATTGGCAACAAGCCGAGCAGCCAAGCAACGGCACAACTTTTCCACATGCTCATGCACTTGGCAGGGTCTATGTAGCTCTCTGTGTGTGTGTGTGTGTGTGTTGACTCTAGTTAAAGTTTATCAAAGCTACAATAAGAAAGGCAACAACAGCCAGCGCCACACAGAAGCAACAGGGAACAGGAGCAGCACCAGCAAAGTTTTCCTTCTTCTCGCTGAGCTGCAGCTTCAGCTGCTTCCTCCTTCTCCTTCTCCTGCTGCCTGGCTCCTCCTCACTCGCTCCACACTGTGCTTAAGTCGTAAGTCCTCTTTCGGAGTTTTTGACTTCTCAAGTTCAGTTGCGCGCGCTGACTCGCTCGCCTAATGCCAAGTTATATATATATTAAATAAAGCGAACACGCACATACGCAAAAAAAAAAAAAAAAGCTCCATACATGCATGCCTCTTCTCACTCCCTCTCCCTCTCTCTGTCAAATTCCCTTTCTCCTCCCTGACTCTATCTATTTGTTTTCTCGGCTATCGTTAGTTTACTTAGTTTATTTGATTCCTAGCTAGACACACACACACACGCACATATTTTTTACTTAATTCTCCAACTGCGTAAGGCTTCTTCTTCTTCTTCCCGCCCATAAAGTTGCCAATGAATTGAAAGGTGTTTTTTTGGCTCACTACAACCCACATATGTTCCAACCTATTAACTCTTAAATAAAATCCAAGTATCAGGAACTTGCCGTTACACATAATAAACTTTGCTTAAAAACAGAGTTGCTTAACTAAAACTTTACAAAGTTTTCGACGGTCAAAGAAATTCCAAAAAGTTTCTCTATAAAATTGCTTGTAATATTTAATAAAATTATTTTACTAAAGTATTACTTTATATAAAATTTAATAATAAATTTAAATAATACAAAAAATATTTATTTAGAATTTTTATTAATTTTTTTCGTATAAGTTTTACATTTTAACTAACTTGATTTCTGAGACACAAAAAAAAAAATTTACGATTTATATAATACATAATCTTGACAATTTATAATTCGAGTGTTTATGAGAATTTTTGTTGTAAATTTCAAGTCTATAGCTTCTAAATAGACATTGCACAAAACCAATATACTCCTTTTGCTTTCATGAATGAGTATAGAAATAACATTTACACGATTTATTAGACTTTGATGCAAAACTTTTGAAATAACTTTGTATATGATAAATAAATAAATACGGAATAAATGTTGTATATAAAATACGTGCTTGTATTTATAAGCATCTTCATAAAAATAATTAAATATATAATTTTTTTTAATTAAGTAAAATGTAAAGTTTTGTTAAAGTATAACAAATCAAAGAGAACTATAATTGAATTTATATTAAAAACAATTTCAGCAAAATGTTGCAATATTTTGCAAGTTTGACTCAAACATTCTTTTCCAATTATATTTATTAATAAAAAGTTTGAGTTAGCTTCAAGGCATTTTAGTTCAATTTACACTCTCTGGAATATTTATTTATTTATAATTAAATTGTAAAGGGAAAATTTATTGAATTTGCACGCATCAATTTTATGATTTGTATGATATCTATGCATATCTTATGGATGTGCATGCCTTGACACGCTGGCATTTGCTGGCGAGAAATATATATAGATATATTTTCTATAAATGCATGAAATGCATTTCAGCATCTGTGTAAAATGTGCTGACCAAATAATATGTTCAGAGAGAGAGAGAGAGAGTCGAATGCATTTTAATTTATTATGCAAATCGAAAATCAAACGAAGCAAATCTAAGCCCGACTGAGTCTGGCCAACAAATTAAAAGCAAATAAAGTGCTGCAAAAATGGCAACAAATCAAAAATGTCGCCAGCCTCAGTTGACTAAAATGTCCAAGCCGATTTGCTCGACGAACCCTAAACAATGAACCCATCGCCTGCTACCCTTCACACATGCCAGAGACAAGAGGGAGGAAAAGCTTCTGTTTCCGCATTTGGTTGGAACAATTTCCCAACAACAAAAGCCAAACAGCTACGCCGGCTACGTAACGATGAAAATATTTGCCAAATCTAGCAAAATTTAGAGCCCCATGGCAAAGAGCAAATGTCTGCTGAGAGCTTGATTGAGCGGGATTGCGATTGGGATGGGGTGGGGGCTGGTGGTGTGGGCCGTTAGCTGGGCAGTTGCTAGGGGTAGTTAGCAATCGGTGCTGCATGCAGTAAAATGTAAATTCCTCTATTGTTGTTGCATCAAATTGAAATTTACTATGCAATTTGGCTTAAATAAAAGAAATGTGTAAACAAGTGCATAATGGGCAGGCTAAGGCATACCCTGTAAATCTGCTCTAAAAGAGATATAAACTTAGCACCAAACAGACTATTGAAAGAAATATTGACTATTCATAATAATTTTTTTTTTATTTTAATTTTTAATTGATAAAAGAATTTGTTGCTCAACTATCCCATACCCTGTGACTCAATTTGAAATAGATTAACGACTTAATTTATAAATATATATTTAACTAACTATATGTTGTATTTTTTATGTATTTTTAAGAAAAAACAACTTTTAAAAGTTGACAGGCTATTAAATACCCTGTAACTACATATGTAAATAATTTATGCTAAAGGGAAACACATTATTTTATAATAATAATTGAATTTTTGCTGAATTATAAATTGCAATAAATTGTTTAGTAGAAATTCAACAATATTCAGCCAAAAGATTATGTTAAAGTTAATACGCCGATATTCCTGTGATATTATAAATACAGGGTATCTTGACAATACAGTGAAAATGAAAATACTTAACAATAAAAGCCAAATACTTGCCATAGTTTACGCTTTTTATAAGCATTGCATATCCTGTGCCTTTGCCGCATAGATTTCCAGGGTATATTTGCCTTCAATTTGAATACATCTGTCGCTTCAGTCAGAATATGCAGCAAGCAAGGACACGTTGTTTCAAGTTCTGGCACTTTTTTGGTTATATTTCTGTATTAAAAACTGTTTTGTTGTGTGCGGACCGTTAGACTGTTTATGTGGGCGTGGCAGGCAGCATGTGTGCGTGTGCCTGGATGCTTGCTTGCGTGTATGTGTGTGTGAGAGGGAGAGAGAGAGTTTATAACACACTTTAAGACGCCATAAGCTTATATTGCACTTAATAGCACATAAAAAATGCTACGTGATAATGCAACAGACCACTAAAGTGGCCATTCGATGTGGCAAACCCAAATGCCCAGCGTGGAGAAGCGCCGCGAAGCGAACACACTAAACTTGTTAAAGTGGCCACAGTTAAGGGCTTAACATAATAACGGGAAGTGGGGAGGGCAATGAGTAATTACAGAGCTTTGAGCTCAAGTGAAGCTTTAAAGCTTTACTACTTAAAGCTTTAGATTGAAGCTACATTGCTAGGCTTTTGACTAGGGGAATAAGGTATCTAAAACTAGATCAGTTCAGAGCGAATTGTTTTTGTCTAGGTGAATGGAGAACTCTTCAGACTCTGATGAAGGAAGAAATTATTATTAATCTCATATTAATTCAATCAATATTTAATCGAATTTATTTGTTCTTATCAACCCTCGATTCTGATAACCAAAAAAAAAAAAAAACATTTTTAAATTGAATGCAAATATTCAAAAATTGTTGCATACTTTTTGAGGTCATTCCCGAGCACAACTGCACCAAAGTTTAAAAAAAAAGAGAAATGGAAAAAGTAAAATTAAACTCAACCAGAATGGAAAAATTTTCAATTACTCAAGTGCTGGCAAAAGTTTCCCTCAACACGCCAACTGATAAATATCGTAGTCCAAACATTTCATTACATAAAATGTCCTTCCAATTGTGGAACTATCTATCATCGAGTGGAAAATCTTGAACTTTGCTGTTCCATTCACATCATTTATTAAATGAAGCTTTTCCTCTAATTGACAACAGTTTTCAAGGGGGGAGGGGGAGTTTTTCTCGGCTCAGCTTTTGCTACGAGTAGCAAAACTTGTGGGAAAGCATGTCAGATGGCCAAGTGCTAAGTCACTTACTAAGTTCTTGTTGTTTGTCTAAAAAGTTGTTATTGTTATTACGTTGGCCTCTTATTAGTGTTATTCCTTTAAACAAGTGGGCGTGGCCATGGGCTGGGGACAACGCGTCGAGCTGTAAACAAAGCTTACAAACGTGGCCAGTTAAAGCTTATCAACAGCCTTCACGCATCGTTAGAATATACATGTATATATATATACATACATATATATCACATCAATCAAATAACGGTCAAGTGTGTACAAAACATGAAACACCCACACACACACACACACACACGCATTTGTCCACTTCTGTGTGTGCGTTTGCTGTTTTTGTAATCCAGCAAATAGCAGGTGAAAATTTCTTTCTATTTTTTCCACTTAACTGTTGAGCTGCAAAGCGGCAACGAATCAATTGACAACTTGAAAAGCAACTGGACATTTGTTGTCACTTACACACGCATACACACACACTCACGCACTCTCTCACACTCAACACCTATGCAAAGCCAATCATTTAGTCAGGTGTGGGGGTTTTTTTTTTTTTTTTTTTTTTGCATTCAGTAGGCGCTGAGCTGGTCGGGGGCTGGGCGGAGGCTTTATATCATGTGTCACGCCCCTCGCCGCCCCTCAAATATTTTGCTAGCCTTTGTACATTGTTGGCACCAGTGCTGGTTGTTGTTGTTGTTGTTGTTGTTTGTCAACCCGTTTTCGTTGTTCTTCTAGTACAACTCCTGCTACTCCTGCTGCTCCTCCTTGCTCCTGCTGCTTCTCCTGCTGGGGCTATGCTTCTGTTGTCTCGGCCTTGTGTCCTTTCGTTTTTACTATAAAAACTTGCGCTTTACTTTCCCCGACTGATAGCTACAAAGTGTCTGTGTGTGTGTGTGTGTGTGTGGCATACTTTTTTATGGAGTTTATGCCGCTTGGACATGGAATATTGTCCCATCTGGAAAAGGTTTTATTTTTTTTTTTTTTATTGGGAGAATAGTGTGCGAATGGTCTTGTTATGCCAGGCTGCCATCAGCTGGAGCTATTCAAAAATATGAACCGTTTATTATATGAAACTCACCTGAGAATGTGTTTTCATTTGAGCATAAAGTAACAAAATTATTTTTGAATATTATTTTTCGAATTATAAAATATTGCTAAACAATTTTGATGACTCTGAAACATAAATAGAATATTGCTTAAAATTCTCATAATGAAATAAGCTGATAAATATATGCAAAAAGTAAATTTTTGGGATTACTTAATAAATTTAAAAAGTTAACATTTGTTGTTAAAAATTAAAAAAAAATATTATTTATTTTATCATCTCATGATGTATACAAAAAACAAATTTTGAGATTACTTAATAAATTTAAAAACTTAACATTTGTTGTGGAAAATTTATTAAATCTATATTTATTTTATACTGTTTATTATATTTATAAATTAAAAAAAAAAAAATGTTATATTATTTATAATATTTATCTTCATATTTTGAGGAGCTTACCCTATGCCAATTTTAACATACTTAAAAAATACAATAAAAATGTAAGATAATGGATTATATATTAGATGTATTCTTATTTATATTTTTAAAAGTTTCTCCTATTTTTTTCTATAGAGGAACATTTTTTATTGATCTATCAATTTTCAATTTTTTTCTACTCTCGCTCTTCATATTCTCTTTTTTCAGACTTTTATTTTAGTTTGCAGCTTCTTTGTGGTTTATCTATTTTTAACAGCCCTAAACCCAAATTCCCTAATGTGAGCATTTGTACATAGTCTTTTTTTTTTTTTTTTTTTTTTTTTTTTTTTTTTTTTTTTACACACACACACACGCACACCCACTCATTTTGTGTAATGTGACGCTCAAGTTTTGGAAATCCTCTAATTGGCTTTACATTTGCATTTGGCACCTTTCTTCTTCTTGCCAGCTTTCCACACACACAGATGAATAGCTATAGATAGAGAGAGAGAAAAAAAAAGGAAGAGGAAAATAGAAAACTGTATCGAATAGCGATTGACACTGAGTACATGAGACTTGCAATTATTGAAGCTGTCAAACTTTGGCCAATCCCTCAAACTTAGATTATGAGCGGTGCAGGAGGATGGGTGTGAAGAAGAGGGGAGACTGTGTCTATGTGCATTAGGTTTGATTTTCTTTTATTTTTGCATAATCGATTTTCCGGGGCCAAAGCAAAAATTTCCTGCGGCTTTTCATGACCGACTGAAAATGCAATGACTCGACGCAAACTGTTATGCAAATGAACACATGTAATTTTTTTTTTTTTTTTTCACTTTGAATCTTATATAATACATAATATATGTATATTATATTGTAGCACGTCTTCCATTGTCTGGCAGACAATTATAGATATTTATGATGATGAGTTACAATTTTATAGCTAAAGACAACTAATTCAAGGCTGAAAAGCCAGATAAAATCTGTAGCTAACTTTTTTTCACATTGACATGTTTTTTTTTCATATAATCATAGATATTTTTATATATAGTCGTGTACTTATATATTTCTGCCTATATATGTTTATCTACTTGCACACATGAACTGCTATGCTGAACAATGGACCCAAAATATTCTTGGTTTCTTTTTCTTGCTTTATTTTTATTTTCGAATTTTGTTGTACTTTCCTTTGTTGTTTCAAAAAGTGGTTCACAACAGGAGCTTTGACAAAGGCATCCTTAGGGTCACGCAAACACTCACACACACACACACACACTTAGACACACGCACCTCTGGTTTTAGGTTAGAAGACCTCACATATGTTGATAATACTCTGTAAAGTTTTCGTAACACAATGTTAATCAATTTTTTGATTGAAATATAATTTTTTATTCCCAAAATATAATTAATGTATTTTTAAGCTTTTTTTAGAAATATCTAAGGGAATATTATATTATATATTTTTTTTTTTTTAATTTACAGATTTTTAGATAACTAAATATTTAAATGTGTACTGTTTACGTTTTATTTATTGCATCAGTAAAATAAAACTCAATTAAATTCTAGGGTTTTAATTATTTCGTCATCTTCACTTTAATTTTTATAAATATGCGTATTCTCAAATAAATACAAATTTACCAAATGAAAAAATTCATTTAAAATAAATATTTTATAAGAAAAGAATTAAATATATATAAATATTTGACTAAATATTTTTACAGTGTATTTGATCCAAATATAAATATATTTTAAGTATAGGGTATATTTTAAAATATAAAAATATGACAAAAACCCATTTATTTTATTTTTTATTTATTTTCTTTTTTTATTTATTTTTCTTTTTTTTTCTCACTATTTTTCGCAAACCTGTCTGATTGATTTGCATAAAAAGTCTGAAGGGTATGCATATGTTAAGCTCTTCACCTTTCTTGCTGTTTTTGCGTTACTTTCATTTGCGACTACATTGATAAGCTGGCAACATATTTGGCCATTGTTTCCGGACCCTGCCAACAGGCCATAGATCTTCGTACCAGCACTTGGGGCATTGTTCTAAGTCGTTGCCATAAATGCAGACACTTTGCCATCTCCATCTCCCACGCGTATCTCCTCCACTTTTGCATTCCAGTACGACTTCTAGTTACATGACTCCTGGGCTAGGCAGTATCCATATTAGACTTTTAAGGTGGAGCACTTTAATTGCAGTTGCCTTTGGTTATTTATTGGCAATGCCTGGAGGGTCCGAAATGGCAGCAAAGAGGCAGAGTCAGAGTATTTCAGGCAAATGGGGTAGCAAACAGTTGGAAGTTAGCTAAGTGAAGCTCTTTGAGAGAGTTGGTCAACAATCATGGAACGAGTTGATATCTTTTTATCTTATATCTTATATCTTATATCTTATATCTTATCTCTTATATCTTATATCTTATATCTTATATCTTATATCTTATATCTTATATCTTATATCTTATATCTTATATCTTATATCTTATATCTTATATCTTATATCTTATATCTTATATCTTATATCTTATATCTTATATCTTATATCTTATATCTTGTATCTTATATCTTATATCATTTATCTTATATCTTTATATCTTATATCTTACCTCTTATATCTTATATCTTATATCTTATATCTTATATCTTATATCTTATATCTTATATCTTATATCTTATATCTTATATCTTATATCTTATATCTTATATCTTATATCTTATATCTTATATCTTATATCTTATATCTTATATCTTATATCTTATATCTTATATCTTATATCTTATATCTTATATCTTATATCTTATATCTTATATCTTATATCTTATATCTTATATCTTATATCTTATATCTTATATCTTATATTTTTCCTTCTTCCTGTCCTTCATATCTCTGCTCTTCCTTTATTTCCTCTTGCATATTTCTTCAATTTAAGCAACTTTTCTTCATATCTCATCTTGACCTTAAGAAAATTAAATTCCTATCGTCGTCTACTACTTCCTGCTTTAATGAGCATCTATCAACTTTTCCACTCAATAGCATATTTCGAACAACATCCGCCTAGCCACTCCCTTTAATTATCGTCTTTTTTTTTACACTCAGCCCTATTTGCACATCCTTTTACACTTTGCACGTCTCTCATTTCAACTCGCCTTGGCATTTTTGTTTTCAGCTTCTTTTTTTTCCTGTTCAGTTCTTGATTTAAGGCCTTTCCGTATGAGGTCTATCAGAGTTTCCCATATGTCATGACTTTATAATGTCAATTTACCGCACTCTTTGCTTTGCTGTGATTCTCAATTTCCCCCTTTTTTCATCTCTCTCTCTCTCTCTCTCTTTTCTCCTGAATGCAAGGAATTTCTATCTGCTTTTGAAATTATGATTATTACATGTGATTGTGTATCTATAGTTATCTCATGCATTTCCACTCTAGCCTGAAGGCCACGCCCACGTTTTAATGTCAACGCTCATTAGGCGGCCATACCTAAACATAATCGGCAATCAGATCCTTAGGGAACCGCAAGAAGAGAAGAAGAAGAGCGAAAAAAAGTAGAAGCGCTATTTCGCCAGGAGTCCAAGGTTTTGGGGCAACGACCACCGTAGCAACGCATAATTACAACTTAATCGCTTGACAGGCAAAACAGATACACACATATAGCGTGCTAGGCAGGCCAAGAAAATTCACGGAAATATCTGGTTGAGAGTTGAGAGTCCTGAGTCCTGGCTGTAGTCCTGGCATCCTGCCTCAAACAGTTTAAACATTTAAAAGAGCTGCCATTGCAGTTACTGTTATGAACATATTTATGGTTTCTTGTTATGTGGTTAATAGCCAATGGGCGTTTACCTAAAATAATAAAACGATACTAGCGAGGGTAGTCATAAACGTTGTGCTGGCATAGGGAGGTAATTAAAATTGTTGAGCAAAAAAAAAGGAAGAGGAGAAATGGAAGAAGATATGCCATAAATATTAAATAATAATATAAATTAAATAAATGGCACTAGCGAGGGTATTTACAAAAGTTGTGGGAGGTATGGGAAGATAACTGAAATTATGCAGAAAAGGGTAGATAATATAAAGGATTTGTGCGAGTAAACGATAAAAAAAATTAAAAATAAAAAAAAACAATTATATTATTTTGACATGAAGCTAAAATTTAACATGAATGCCAACAGCTTTGTAAGGTGGTTCCTTGTCTATGCTCTTGCCTAAATCTCAGTTGATTTTTAACATCAGCTTTAGGTTATAACTCTTACAGCTATATTAGCATTAGGATCAATTTTAAAGCTAGTCAACTTGACAGTTCTCTGCCA
>JAWNOM010000316.1:0-15901 GCA_035045965.1 Drosophila aldrichi
CGAAAATGTCAACAATTTGTGTTATAAATGCAGTCAAAGGTAAACAGCGTATGGCCAGGACGATGTAACCAAACTCTGGAATCCTTTTGGGACAAACGCGCAGCAGCGCAGCAGCTGCGCAGGACTGGAGCATGCCTTTGACAGCAGCCATTCTAGATGCATTAAATTTTCATTAGTTGCAGCATAATTAGCCAGGCGAATGCCTTTGCCAAACTCGGACTCAAAGTCAAAGTCAAAGTCGGAGTCGGAGTTGGAGTTGGAGTCGGAGTCACAGTTGGAGGCTGGCCGCAACACGGATTTCACGAGCTGTTGCCAATGCCGGAGCGGAGACAAACGATGCAGACAAATAGCAAACAAGCTGGACAGACAAAACAGTTTACTTACACCTACACCTGTACCTATGTGTGTGTGTGTGTGTGTGTGTGTGTGTTTGCCACATGCCCCCTTAGGGTTTCGCACTCGTTGCAAAAGTGGCTTTTTGAGTGGTTTTTCAATGAAGTGTTAAGTGGGGAAAATGCCAGGCTGCTCAGTCGCCCTCAGCCTGCGTGTGTGTGTGTGTGTGCCACAACCACTTCAGCAGCTGCCTGTATATAGTGTGTGTGTGTATTTAGTTGTCGCTGCCTATTTGTCTCTTTCCGGCCCCTCAGCAAATAGGTCTGCGGTCTGTGCACACCTTTTGCTAGCGCCCTAGCTTAGCTCTCGGTTATTGCTGTGTGTGTGTGTGAGTGTGTGTGTGTGTTTGTTGTTCGTGGTGCGCTGCTTCTCCATATTACTGCCATTGTTTGATGGTGGTTATAAAGCTGACAGCTGTCAGTTGGCAGTAAATTTTATTAAAATGTTTATTTGCTAAGCGGATGAGTTTGGTGTTTAACTGCATGCACAGTCCTCTACACACACAAATACAAACACACACACACACACACACACTCGCAGAGGAATGCTTACAACAGCATAGACACACACACACACACACACTTGAATAGTTTGGTCGCTTGCCACACAATCACTGACATGTGTAATTAACACACACTTATAGAAAATGTATACATTTAAATGGACAGAAAGCCAAGTCCTGAGGCACAATTTAGTTTACCAACGTGGGCCACATTTAATCACTTATAAAACAGTCGCTGCTGTAGTGGCAGTGGTAACAGCAGCAACAGCAGCAGCAGCAACAACAGCAGCAGCAACAACAGCAGCAACAGCAACAGCAGCAACAGCAACAGCAACAATAATTATAATGAGGGCAGCATTGCGTGCGCGACAAATGTTTTGGTACTTAATAATAGAATAATTATAGCCACACTATAAAATGGCTTAACGATTATGACAAACATATAACAGCTTAGAAATGGAGAGTCAGAGAGAGAGAGTGAGAGAGAGAGAGAGAGAGAGAGAGTGAGAGAGAGTGGGGGAACCGGAGAGCAATAGGTCAACATAGATATATAGACTTTGAATTAATTTAGCAAATACAGTTTCTAACTAAGTGGCGGTTCAGAGTGCTTAACTTTGCCCCAAATGAATAGGAAACGTGCATTTTCCCTATAGTAGATTTTAGAGCATATTCATAGCAATTCATGATGATAATATATTTATATTAATGATAAAATATTTATTGTATTTGAAAGTCTAGAATATGAATATTATATTGTATACTTATTTATTTTAGTTTATTTTATTTATTTTGTTATTTATTTATTTTATTGATTTTATTTATTTTATTTTATTTATTTATTTATTTATTTATTTATTTATTTATTTATTTATTTATTTATTTATTTATTTATTTATTTATTTATTTTTTATTTATTTTTATTTATTTATTTACCTATTTATTTATTTAATAATTTAATAAATAAATATTTATTTATCTTTTTTTTATTTTTGTTTTTTAATTTAATTTAATTTTATATTTTTATTTTTTTTTTACCAGAAATATCAGATTAATCATTGCAACTTTTGATTTGTTAAAATTAGTGTTGCATGAAAAGAAATAAATATCAGAATTATTATATTATTATTCCTCCCGCTTATTCATGACCTGAATAACGTGCTGAGAAGATCTAGTTATATAGATATCCTTTAGTCTGTTCCTCTATGTTACTTCAGCAATTTCGATCTCCATGCAGCTGTCGAAGCGAAGTCTCAGCGTGAGCAAATCGTGTGTGTGTGTGTATTGTATGCCTATTGTATGTATGTTGCTTGAGGTGGACTTCTATTTAAAGTTCTTATATATGTAAGTTTGGATTGAAATTGAGCATAGGACATAAGTCGGTATACTCGATCGTTTGTCATTGGGAATGATCGGCTATTCCTCAATGCTCCCACACAGTCCACTTGATGACGTCTGCAGATGATCATCAATAATATGTTTGAAGATTACTTAAATTTCCGCTTATATAAGAGCGTTTCACCCGTTCAGCAGAACGTCCTCTCTTGCCCAATTTGATCCTCTCATTGCCTACTTACTGTCATCCTCTCCGTCCTGCTTGAATTTACGTCGAAACTTACGGCGGCTACTGTTGAAGTCACTCACTGAAATCTTAATGCCAGCTAATTAGGCTGCAACTGTTTGCTGTCTCAAGCCGTTAAATTGTTTTCACTATTGGCTGGATGGAAATTTTATGGGCTTACGCTGCGGCGCGAGGCAGCCATTTTTTTTTTTTTTTATACTTTTTACTTTTGTACACATTCACGAGAGTGAGATGGGTATATTAGTTTGCTGCTTCAAATTTAAAAAATATACTTGTGTATATTCTCGAAGTGTATGGGGTCTAGATTGGAATATATTTATATTTATAAACTGATAAAATTGCTTCTATAATGATCGATCAATCCAAAATCAATTAAAAAAGTATTTTCTATAGTTTTCCTACTAGAAACTGCAAATTTAGCAACTAAATGACTGTTGACATTCTCTCTTGACTTGCACAAATATAATATATTTATCAATTGAAGGCGTGGCAAATCGATAAATTGTTCTGCGAATGTGTATGCAACAGTCGGTTACTCCGGACTGCAGCGCTCTTGTTTTTTTTTATTAATTTATTAAAAACGAACGCGTGTCGAAGACGCCAGCGATGCGAACGACGATGCTCAGCACCTCGTAAACCTTGGCGAAATCATCATCAAGTGGCGACGTCGCTGCAGTGTTTGCTGTCATCGTTGCCTACAAATGAAATGTAAATCTTCTGCGGCCCGCACAAAATGCGGCCGCAAAGCAACAAACGTACCAGCTGCAGCCGAAGCTGACTGAGGCAGAGGCAGGGGCTGGGCCAGTTGGCAGATGGCAGAGGCAACATCGATAAAAGCCGCAGTCGTGCGATTTACGTGCTCTCAAATTTAATGCGATGCGTGGCAATCGCTGTTCCATTGCCACAATGCGATGCCATCAACGCGGCTATCTGCATGCGCGCTCTCGTATTTATTTAATTCCATTTCGGTTTTCAATCAACCGATAGGTTTGCGCAGTTTTCGCCATTTATCGCTTTATAAAAGGCAAAAAGTAGCAGCTGCTGTCGTTGTCGTTGTTGTTGTTCTTGTTGTTGTTGCTTTTTCTCTTGCCTTTCGCTATCGTCATCACAATCATTATCATGATGAGCTAAGAACCTTTTTCATGCTGCTTTCCGCATTGTCATAATTTATACATGATGATTGCCAAAAATAAACAAAATTCTCGAAATTCTCTTTATACCGGCAAAACTATTTTGCCACGCGATTTAACAACGAATTTTACTTTGATATCACTAGCGAGCATGTGCATGTGTGTGTGTGTGTGTGTGTGCGTGTGTGCTGTAAGAAGTTAGAGGGAAATTTTAAATCAAATGTAAGCGCATTGAATTTTTCATAGCACACTTTTGTGCGCTTCGACGCTGCGCGGATTGCTGTATGGGCGTGGTGGGGGTGGGGGATGGGGTATGCAGGTTGGCTGCTGTCGTTGTCTATTTGACAGTTGCAAAAGCGTCATCTAATTCCCCAGTCAGCCAGCCAAGTTTCACATATGTGTGTGTGTGTGTGTGTGAGTGCTTTGATAAAAACTGAAATTAATTATTGAAAGGGCTGCTGATGTGCGTCGCGTCCCGTCGCGTCGATTCGCGCTCGTTTCACCGCATGTCGTAGGCTGTTGAAAATTTAAAAGGCGTTCGAGCGAAAGCAGTTGGCACATTAGAGTACATACCCACACACACACATGTAACACAACTTTCGTTTACGCTTGAAAGCTCCGTACGTATTTACTTTGTATGAGCAGAACTGTCACCATTAACCACAGCCAGCCGCAGAGTGGTGAGCAAAGAGGAGTGAAGAGTGAACAGTGAGGAGTGCCCGCATGTGGCAAGGGCTGCCGCGCAAACAAATTAGCGTTTAATTATACATAGGCAACAAATCCAAATAGAACTGTAAGTCGGCGAACTGGAATTATAATTAAAAGTGTGTGTGTGTTTGTGTGTGTGTGCGTTCCATTTAACCCTGACTATGTGTTGAGTGCTCGTAAAATGAACGCATCGAATCATCGCATTGCCCGCAACACACAAAGCAAATGCAAACGGAAGCCAAGTCCGTGGCGCCACCGGCCAAGCCGCCGCGCCTGAAGCCCAACAAGAAACAACTGCAATTCCAAAGTCCGTTGCCGGGACGGTCACGTGCAGCGACAGCCACTGATGCAGCCGCGACAATGGCCACGAAGGCAACAAAGCCGAGGCGAACTCCAGCCAAGTCGAAGACGCCCACAGACAGCAGCATGCGGGATGCGGATGCGAATACGGATGCGACTACGGCTATAAGAAATCGTCTCGCCGAGGGCTGCACCACTCTAATGTATGCGTGTCTGCGTGGCGACATTGTGCAGGTGCTCGCCCAGATGCGCGCCAAGGTAGGTGCAACAACAGCAACAGCTCCACAATTCCACAATTCTTGCAGCCAAAAGTTTGAGCCACACGTGTGGAAGCATAAGCGGGAGTCCAAATACTCTTACACAGACAGCCACAAGACAGTCACAAAGTGAGAGTACCCTTAGTTGACTTACATATAAAAAGAGAAAAATAAAGATAGATCAAAAGTTAAGGAAAATCCCAGCATCATGATGTTGCCGCTTGGCATTGTCTCAGCACAAAGGCCCAAATCAGGCGAAGGCGTAACAAGATTTTAATCTTTTTGTTGTCACGATGAGCTGGCGCTAAAGTTAAAGCCAGCATGGCAATAGCCTTTCGCCCCGCCCCTCGGCTGTAGGTGTTTGGCAGCATGACAAGACTTTAAAATTTCCGTTGCAGCCATTTGGTCGCATTGTTCTCAGCTCAGAGCCTAATTGCTTCATAAACATTTATACAACAAGCCGAACATAACAAAAGGGCCCAGCTCTGGCCATGCCTGCAGCACAGTCCCAGTCCCAGTCCCAGTCCCAGTCCAGGGTCGAATTAAAATGCTGTAAATGGCAGGACATTTGAAATTGACAAAATAATCCCGAGGCTTAGTTATGGCTGCGCAATTTGGCAGCCGTGTTGCCGTCCGCTCCAAAATGCCGAATACTGAATACTGAATGGTGAATGGTGAATGGTGAATGGTGAATGGTGAATAGTCGCATGGTTCGTTTGTCATGCGCCTAAATATGCCAATTTTCCCATTTAATTGAAATTTGAAAAGTTTTTTAATTGAACGCAGATAAATTTCCAAGGCTCTCTAATGACCGTCACCAGCCACCATCCAGCCCATCCATCCGCATTGTCCTGTCGCTAGTTCTGCAATTATTATTGGGCAGCGCTCGCTTCCTGCTGACAGAATGCCTTCAGTCAAAGACTGTTGCCTTTGGCCTCGTAATTGATATCGACAGCAAGTTTGATGTGAATTGCTCTCCGTCTATTTGAAACTTCGAAGGCTCGTGCCTGACGTCAGTTCGCTCACTTATGTAATTGCTAAATGACGCCCAGCCTTGGTTTATTTGCCTGTGAAATATAGCAAATGTTGGCAATTATGACTTGTTTTTTCTTTACTGGGCAGCGACAGAGTCCACATAAACAACCGAGTCACATTGCGCCTGATTTCTAATTACAATCAAGAAAACAATAAAATCGTTTTCAAAGTTCAATGGGGCCGAAAGCCAAAATTAATAATTGGATTTGCTTTAATTTTAATTTTATGCATCTTAGATATTTCCTATTTTCCTCTCTTTACAAGGTCTAGCTATTTTAGAATTTATGAATATATATGTCTGTGGCAATGTTTGGTCAATAAAGACCATCAAACGATAAGCCTATTAAAATTGAGTTTTAATTCTCTATCGGATTAGTATGAAAATAAATTTCATTGCTCTTCAATTTCATTTGGGATGCTAAAAACTTTACCGAAAAATCTTTCTATCATTTAATTAAGATTTGTGCCACTCAAATTATTCCTTCTGATTGGATTGTCAAAGCGAATATTAAAACTGATCTGCTGCATGCTATGTATTTAGGCAATCCTTTAATGAGTTGCACAGAAATATGATTTCATTTTAATGTAAATGTAATAAAACAATGATAATACTTGTGAGTGCTGGCTGCATAATACTCATTCAACCTGAAGTTGAATGTTTTCTAGGAAAATCTCAAGGGCGAGCCTCGATATAATATATAAAAAAATATTATAAAGAATAAAAAATAAATTAAATGTGTAGCATAAATAATTTTTAAAATTATAGTTTATTTATAATATATTTTTTTTCATTTATTTTTTTTTTTATATATTTATTTTTTATTTTATTTTTTATATACTATACTTTTTTTACCTGTGTATGTATTTTATTTTACTGTGAGATAAGCTTATTACACTCGTGAATTCCTGGCTATGAGCCCTGTGCCTGGAAGGCAAGCTCCCATTGGGTCGTGAGTCGATAAGGTTGCGTAACCCATTAAAACTTTGCCAGCCTGTCGATAAGTCGCTCTGCTCACCGAGTTCTCTTTAAAGCGGACTGCCTGCTCTCATTATGCTCGTGTTTATTGAATAATTTAAATGGCTCTTGTTTCTTTGTATTTATTTATTTCGTGTTGTTGTCTTCTTTTTACGAGTTCTGCGTGTATCTTAATTAAGTTGATGTCTAATTCTGAAATTAGATGACAGTCTGTCTCTCTGTCTGTCTGCGTTAATAAATGAATGAATGCCTTTAATTTGTCATGTCTGGCACCGGTGCCCGGGTCACTTGCTTTTATGCGCAATTGTTGAAGCGGACGAAAGGATTTTTATAGCATTGTGCAACAGGCTGAGGGCTTATTATGTATTCGACTTGTTAGATGGAAATTCTGTTCATATATTGATGCGTAAGCTGCTTGAACCTTTTCAACTGGCTAGCGTGGGTTATCGATATTGCTGTTTCACATGGCGTATGCGTAATAAAATCTATTGTCTACTTTCAAATAGGGCTTATGCTTAGCCTCGCAAATGTATTTGCTGGAGCACATCCTGGCTGGCTGGCCAGCCTCTTGGAGAGCACTCCACAACATTTATAGGCATTGTTTACTTCTCTGCCATTGTTTTGCTTAAACTTTTCATTGATGTTGGTTTTTTCAGGCCCCTCCCCCATGGCCCAGCTAACGTCTGTTGTCTTCGTTGTCGTTTTTATTGTGTGCCGTTGCTTTTGTTGTTGCCAAAGTTGGCGCTGTTGTTGTTGCTGGTGCTGATGCTGCTGCTTTTACCAATTAAGTCTTAATTTCTTAGAAAATAAAACTTTTTGGCTTCGGGCATTGTTTGGCACGCCGCCAGCATATACTCACTCTTACCTTCGCCCTCAACGGATCAATTGTGCCACCTCGACGTCCTGGCCAGCATATTTGCTGTTCCTTTAAAGCAAAAGCCACAATTTTTGAAGCTGCAACTTTTCTAGCCACGTTCTGTCCACTATTGGTTGGCATGGCCCAAAGAAGCAGAAGCAGAAGAAGAAGAAGCAGGATGTCTGGCGCTCATAAGATAGCTGCAGGTGTAAATTATTTATTTTCATTTCAGATTTACAGCAGCCGCTCAACCACTGTGCCAGCTTTCACTCTCCTCCACTCAGGCGCTCGACCGCGTTTACAAGCTCTAAGCAAAACTTTTTGTTTAAAAACTCAGCTGCAGAAGTTGATTTTCGTTCGGAGTCAACTTTTGTTTGCTGCAAATAATGTTAACAGTCAGCTAGTCAGCATATTGTCCAAATACAAACATGCAGCTGCTTCTCAGTGGGCGTAATCGACCTGCAGGAGTCTGCCAATCGTCCGCCTCCTGCCACACTCACTTTGATAATAATTTTTAGGTAGCCCTAGCTGCTAATACTGCTAATACCTTAAGCACAGCCCAGTCACAGTACAGTTAGCATTCCAGGGTATTCGACGACTTGCACCTGTTCAAGCTCACAGCGCGTGGGTGGCTCGTTGAAAATTGATTTTGTATTTATATTTGAGCGCACTTGTTCAGTGCTTGGGTAATGTTTAATATTTAATGCCGTCAGCGTTGTTTAACTCGTGACTGAAGTTTAGCAAAATATGAAATGGCGAGAACGTTGCGCCATTTAATTGCATATTTATGTTGGCCAACTACATGACTTTTGAATACTTAACTTGTTTGGCTGCTGAAATGCTTTAAGCTTTCATTATTTTCAATTGTGTTTCAATATTTCAGCGTTCCATTAGCGTCGATTGCCTGACCTTGTGCCACTTATCGGCCATTTGCCATTTTTTAATTACACTTCTTCATTCTCCAGCTTCAGCTCGTTGCACTTTGTTTCTGCCTGGCATTCACTTTGCTTTTGTTTTTGTTTTTGTAGGCGCTCCATCAATGCGCAAATTATTATTAATTTGAAGGCGCTCTGTCTGCACCTTGCAGCGTTCCATCTCTCTCTCTCTCACTCTTTGACTCTGCTCTGTCTGTCTTTCTGTTCGGCTTTCTGTTGGCCTTCGCTTGGTAATTTTAATTGCAATTTTTGCTTTTCGCTAGCTTTCTCTCACTCTCTCTCTTTTACTCATTTTGGCCACGTTTGTAACAGTTTGTTGAAATTTCATTAAAAACGACGTCGAAAAGTTTGCTTTCACCCAGTTTCCGTTGGCATTTTTCGAGACGAATCAGCGCTCATCTGCAACTGCATTCGCTTTTGGCTACCCATTCAATTCGATTGTGGCGCTACGTTTGCCCAATGAATCGTTCGTTTGATTTGCCAGCGACGCGCACATTCAAATTATTTTACAATATCTATTTAGTTTTAGTCGCACTCGCAGTCGCACTCACTTGAATTCTTAATTAATCGTTAGCTTGCCAAAGGTAATTCCGAATTCCGAATGATATTGACAGACAGCGTGGCCCAAATGGCATTGCCGGTGGGCGAGGGAGGGATGGGGCGACGGGGTGTGCCCAATTCTCTTGTACAACTGAATGTTTTGCGTTCGACTTAATTGCAAGCTATTTGAGCATTTCTTGTAATTACCGAAGGACCGCACCCAGGCGAAAGGCTTGCAGGATGTGAGATGACTTCATAAGCGAACCCGCTCGATGGGTGGTTGTGTGGTGGTTGGGTGGTTGCTTTAATTGAAAATAGATTAGGCGGCATTTTGCTGCCTGTTCCTAGGCCAGCTAGCCACGCGAATTCACCTCAATTCAAAATTTATTGCCCCGTTTCGACTGTTTTGCATGCCGTACTGTAATTAATTACCTCCACTTTTTGTGGGCCAACAAATGTCCAAATAAAAGTCAGCGCCAATGAGTTGAATGAATGGTGCAGAGCATCTGATTGCGTGGTCAAGTGTGACGTTGTGAGTCATCATCTAAAAAAAAAAAAACAATAGCAATAAAAATGCACACACACACATGGCCAAACTAAAGTTGGCCAAAATGAGCGGCAAGCTAATTGTGGAAAAAAAAGAAGAGAAAGCAAAAAACCGCCACAAACTTTGCTCCCCAAAAGCCAAATTTGACCATATGGGTTGGCCTATTCGGCTGCCCGGCTGGCCAATTAATTAGAAACTGGCTGAAACAGCTGACCAGATCATGATGGGCAGCTCTAACCAAAGGATAACTGTCGCAATGACTGGCAAACTTTGAAATGGCAAATTAATTACTGAAATCGTAGAAATTTGTCTTGCTTGGGTTGGTGGCCAGCCGTCTCCTGCCAGCCATCTCCCGTCTCCTGCCGCCTGTTCTCTTCTGTTGTTTGGCTTTGGAAATGACTTCCGAAGCGGTCGCCCAATTGCCAACTGCCAGTTGCCAAGTTGCAGTCGAAGTTAAAGTTGTTGTTATTGTGGAAACTAAACTGAAGCCGAACTGAATGCGACTCGCTCTCTCTCTCCCTGTCTCCCTCTCTCTCTCTGCATCTGTCTGGCATATGTAGGAGGATATCCGCATATGAATTTGCCTCCTGCTTCGCTTTTGATCAGGGATATATGCTCGGCAGGCTAATCACATGTGAGCCAACTGAAACTTTTGCCAAAGTCCAACAATATTTGCTCAAAGTGCATAATGACATGAAAAGTTGACATACATAAATGAGCAGTGCTTGTTACTAATTTTAATGCGCATCGCACACAGCTTTGGCCAGCTGGCCGGGACAACACGCCCTCCCGACTTGCCGACTCGCCACCCAGAAAGTTTCTGTTGCGGAAATTACTTCGGAAGCTGGAGTCAGGACGAAGGGGGGGATGCATCATTTTTAATTGAGCTCAGCTAGTGCAAAGTTTGCAAAATATTTTGTAAACTTAATTTGATTTAGAGAAAACTTGAGCCATGACTTACAACTTGGCCAATGAATTATGCAGAGGACAGTTCAGTTCGCATGCTAAATCCGAATCGGCCAAGCTCTCGGCTCCCGCCGGCAGCAGCAGCAGCAGCAGCAGCAGCAGCGTCAGCTGCGGCCATCCTAAAGTATTCATAAGACTCTCTTACTCCGTATACATAGGTTATATACATATATATATAGCTAAAAGGGGGGCATACGCATATTAGATTTTGGCTCAGCTCGAGTTTCTTTTACGCTCCTGACTGACTTCCGGTCGCATGCAGCATCAGCTTGGCTTACATAATAAATATTCATTACGAAATAAATAGATGAATATTATTATTATGATAAACTTGCAAGTCTATTGCTGTAGCTGTATAAAAAGATACTCGAAGGGAGGTTTAGATGAGAGTTTTCATTTTCATCAGTCAAACAAAAGAAATTCGAGTTGAGCAGCTCATCGTTCTTTTATGCGAGCTAAATCGACCTAGTTTGCTTCACTCTTTATTGGTTATTTAAAAGCAATTAAAGCATCGAAGTCAACAAAAATTTCCTCGTTCATATTTGGCAAACAGTTTAACCACCTGGAGATTGAATGGCGGATGCCGGGCGGCGGTCGAGAAAGTTTGTAGATCAAACTGAAAGTTTGCCGTTCTTGTTAATCCGTAGCACGGCATTAAAACTATGCAAAAGTTGAACTACAGCGAACGATGCTACACACTGTGTGGCATAATAATAATAATCCGTGCGGCAAGCGTTAAGTAGTGGAAGGGAAGGGGGAGGGGGAGGTGTGGCGCTGCCAGCAAAGTAGCTGTAAATAATTGCCAAAACTACTTAAGAATGCTGTGCAGCGAATCGTTTCCCGCTGCCTGCTGTCGCGCTGTCTGGGAGGAGGAGGAGGAGGGTGCAGGGGGACTGGCTCTAAGACAGCCGCAACAAAGGCAAAGCTATTCAAGCAACGTTAACTGCAATGCATGCAAGCCATTGTTGTTGCAGCTACCAATGTGGCACTAATTAGAAGTATAAAAGGTGCTACAACAACAGTTTAAGAGCTGTCTCTGCCAAACACCCACACACACACACACACACACACACACACACACTTAGCTGTTGCCTAACAACCAGGCAATGGCCCCCCGTTCACCTCCGCAATCTGCGCAATCTCTGCCATTGTCTGCTAAGCATGTAAATTATAGTTACTGCTGCTGTTGGCCAAAGTCTGGCTGCTTGAGACGAGTCCACGCCCACATGCCTGTTCACTGTTGCTTAGCATCAAGCCAGCAAAAGGACATGTGTATGTGTGTGTGCGTGTGTGTGTGTGTACTTAGTTTCAGCTGTAGCTAGCTACCTGCGCATTTTGTTGCTTGCATTAATTAAAACTCAGTCCGTAAGTAGCTGACTGTTAGAGGAGGCTGAGCTATATTGTTAGCTGCTTGGCTGGGGCCTGGCCTGGTTGTATGTGATTAACATATGAATTACGCATTGTGCGCATAAATTTGCCATTGAGTGAGCCCCGCTGTGATGCTGCTGCTGGTCACTTGACATCTTAAGCAGGCCACACGGCCCAAAATGGCGACCTTAAGGCGCTTGCAAAGTGCTTCCGGCATGTCTGTAACTGTGACTGCGGCTCTGACTGCGGCTCTGGTTCGGATTTGTTTTGGTTTGTTTTCGCATTTCCTACAGGAAAATACGATGTGGTCTTCCTGAACTGAACTCAGCTGAACTGTACTGAACTGAACTGGCCCTGTACTGTCCTGTCCTGGCCTTTTAATGTCCCATTCTGTTGTCGCGTCACACATAATTATGGCGGATGTGCTGCCCAACGAAGCGTTAAGTCGAATTCTCGGTTCATGTTCACTTGGATACAGACACACACACACACACACTCACACACAGGGCTCTGCCTAGGCAGACGGAGGCGCCCGCATGCCATTTGTGCCCATTCCGTGCCGTGGCATTCAGACCATGTATGGTATTTTATTTTTTATGCATTATCATGTCACCACACCAACCCCCCTCACCTCATGGCATTGGCTTTACTGCTGCTGCGGCTGCTGTGTCTTCTTTCATTATTATTTATGCTTTATTTATATGTATGTATGTATGTACGCGCTTCCTGCGTGTAAACAATAAAATGTATGGGTACATGGCATGTCCTCTCTGTGTGCGTCAGAGCCAAATATAAATTCAGAGGCCTACGCCTCCGGTGGCCCGTTGCTACTCCTTCTGGACACTCCTTTACATTGTTATGCTAATGGATTACGATATATGAATAATAAGAGTGGCACGGCCCAAAGCCAATCCCACCTCCAGCTAGGCGCCTATCACACCATTCACAATGCACAATGAAAAGTTTTCAGTTTCTTTTTGCTCTGAATCATTTGCCGATCTCGAGTTCAGAAGAGTCATAAAATGTTTGATGGCAGTTCTGGATCGGATCAGCCTTTCTCCTTATGACCCTTTCGAGTTATCTGAAAGTTGAGTTAACCTTGTTCATTTCGCACTCATCATTTGTATCAGCAGCAGCAGCAGCAGCAGCAAGAATATTACGATAATTCCCTAGATTTACTCTTTTTTTCGATTATTGCTGCTTTTGTGGCTTTCCCTTTTGTGCGGCCAGAACGTGTTTTATTTGTTTTTAAAACTATTAAAATAGCATAAACAAGAACAAAAACAAGAACAAGCCTGCACTGACCAGGCTCCACCCTGAATGGCCAACTGGCAATGTCGAAGTTTTATCTCGGCTCCGTTGGACTGGAGTGGGCGGTGGGTGGAAGCAGATGCTGCTTCTGCTCCGGCTTCTGCTGTTGCATTGTTGTTGGACGTATTTGATTATCGCATTTCATTTTGTGTTGGGCAAACGTAGAAAGTTAAATGCAAATTCGCTTGACACCAACGGCAGCAGTTGTGGTGCTGGGATCGGGCCACTGGCACCGCCAACAATCACACCAACCATCATCGTAATAATAACAAAGGCAAAACAGCAAAACGAGAACTTTATTTGATGCTGCGTTAAGCCAAGTCTCTCCTCCTCCTCCTCCTGCTCCTCCTGCTCCTCCTTCTACATCCGTAGTACCCAGCTGTGACCCTTGGCTGCGTCTTTGTACCGCATCGCTCGCTCGTTGTCAAAGTTTTTAGGTATCATTTCAGTTTATTTGAATTATTCATAATCCGGCTGGCAGCGGAGGTTCGCTATAAGAAACACTGAAGAAGAAGCGCCCGATATGGGCAGAGCACAGAGCACACAGTAAAAGGGACACCCAGATAACGGAAGTAGCATCAAATAAACCTCATTGTAAATACTTTTTGTGCCAATTGCAATGTAAATTTACGATTTCCATTCTAAACACACACACACACATACACAGAAAAAGAAGAGGAAGAGGGGAAAAGAAAAGAACCAACAGCATCGTCAAAACAATTTTGATTCAATCAACAAAAATATTATCGAACAGCACAAAACAAAACCACAGCGACCAAAACCAGACTGAAAGCCAGCACTGGGATGATGATTTTAGATTCTCTTTTTTTTTTGTGGTTACTGTTTGTTAGACAGCTGCACGCACTTCCAGGGCAGACATAACGTAATTTGCTTGCAAATTGCTTAAAGGCGCATTTTAGATTCTATAAGCCATATGTGAGCTTTAAGCAATTTGTTAAAGTCACAGTTTGCAAAGGTTGGAGTTGGCCTGAATACTTTATATGGATGATGGAGAATGGGAAAATATGTATATTAATTATACAATATGGGGAAATGTATAACATATAATATATAATATATAAAATATAAATAATATATAAAATATAAAATATAATATATAAAATATAAAATATAAAATATAAAATATAAAATATAAAATATAAAATATAAAATAAAAAATATAAAATGTAAAATATAATATATAAAAATTAAAATATAATAATATATGTATAATAATCTAAGTATGTATATACAAATATTTTTTTATTTAAAATATACATATATTCTCACATTCTCCATAATGAACATCGGAAAATATTTATTTTATTTTATTTATTAAAAGTTACTATATAATAAAAAATTAATATAAATTTAATCAGCTTACCAATAGGTATTACTTTCTTCTAGTCAGTCTAGTTTAGCATGCAGGCAAATTTTGCTCATGATTATAGCTATATAAAAATAATAATAATAATAAAAAAAAAAAAAAAAAACAATTACTGTGTTTACTTTAAAAAGCCATTGAACGCAAATAAATAACTATTTACGCAAATTGAATTTGTTGTTTTAAAGCAATACTATAATATAATGTAAATTGATTTATCCAGTCATCAATTTTGTATTTGTTTTGCTTTCCGACAAGCGGTTTGTAGGCTTAAGCATTATTAAAATATTTATTTAAATGTAACACATTGCAGATAAAAAGCTTTTCGACATTATTTAACCTTTTTCAAGCTGATTCCGCTGCGACATCCAACCCAAGTCATGTCAGATAAGGTGATTATAGAGCACAATCCTCTCACGCACGCTGAAATCAATTGAGCCGGCAATCTAAAGCCAATATCCTAATGCTATTGTTGAGCCCATAACTCTACGTGATCGCCGCCGACTACACGGGTATTCATGTCTCTGCCTTGCCATTGGGAACACGCAAGTTTCAAATGGCTTCACTTGGCCTGCTCTTGTTTGGCTTTTCTGTCCGCCCGAGTTCTTATCTCAGTTGGGTTTTTTCTTTTTTTCTTGTCGGCTGCTATCGAACTATTCTGTAGTTGAGTCAGTTAAATATGCAATAAATTGAACTACAGCGACGCGTCGTCGGCATTTGTTGCCCAAAAATTGTTGCAAAGGACTTTCTCTGTCTCTCGCTCACTCTCACTCTCACTCTCTCAGTCCTGTCGACAGTCACGCGATGTCTTGCGCCAGATAAAAATAGCGAGCGGGACGTGCCTAAAATGTTATTGCCGAAATTCGAATGTTGGTTAGAAAAGCAACACATTCAATCATTCTGTCTGCCTGCCAAGATAAACAGAAGCCAAATCTAGCATTGTAAATCCAAACTCTTCGACTATGCTGAAATTAGCCAAACTATTGGAGAAAGAAGTTTTTGCTATCTAAACGAATATTTCATATACTCTATTAATATATTATTTAAATTAGATATTGAGTATATTTATTTTATTCTAATATTTTTTATTCAATTAATATTATTGTTATTGAAG
>JAWNOM010000319.1:0-21029 GCA_035045965.1 Drosophila aldrichi
ATTAAAACTTAAATATAGTTATTTAATTATTTATGCTGCACTTTAATATACATTTTAATATATTTTTAATTTATTAAATAAATAGTTTAATGGAAAGTTTTTTTTTTTTTTATTTTACTCAGAGTTATTTTAGCATAAATATTTAATTGAATGTAACAACCAAACAAATTCATATTTATTTATTTATTTATTTATTTAAATATATATAATTTATAAAAAACTTTGCCTGATATTTTAAAAATTTATAAAAAAAAAAGAAAACTCTAGCAGTCTTATATATTTAATACCAAAATATTTTTATCTTAGTTAAGGTTAATGAATTAATGAATTATCTCAAAAAATAATTAACTTAGCTTTTAAGTAATAAATATAATAATAAAATAAGCTAAAATACATGTATTTAAATTAATTATTCATAAACAATTTAATTAAATTTGTTTCTCATTTTTAAGCAATAAATATAATAATAAAATAAGCATAAATAATTGTGTTTAAATTAATAGCCACAACAAATTTAATTAAATTATTTTTTACTAAATTTTAGTTCAATCAGATTCACTAAAAGCTTTAATTAACTTATCTAAAAAACTTTGATATTTGTGAATACTCAACAAAAAACGATTCGCTCATTGCGCTATTTATTCAAGGTGGATGCGATATTTATGTAAATGCTGCTTAGACAGATGGGCAGAGAGAGATGGAGGGAGATATAGATAGAGAGAGAGATAGAGGTAGATGCAGAGCTTGGGCTTGGTTAAACATAAATTTTGTTTTGAAGAGCGCGTGAAAAAAAAAAAAAAAAAGTGTCCTGGATATCCACACACACACACACACAAACACAAACACACACATCTCCGACTCCCTCGTGCTTTGTAAAGTGCTTCTGGTTCTGTTCGTTCGCTTCGGGGCATTTGGCGTAGGTAACATATTGAAATATATTGCCAGCCCTGGCTAGTGGGGTCAGTCAATGCAACCCAAAGCCCACAGTGCAGCCACAGATTCTGTCTTCGTTTATTAATTGATAAACTTTATTATAATTTGTTGCGGCTGCATTCGATTTTTGTGCATTCTGTAGACATTTACGGCATATTACGTATACGCCATATAGGCATTTATGGCATATTACGCATACGTGCAGCGGCTGGACTTGTTTGTTATTTGTGTAAATTTTTGAAGCCAGCCCAGTGGCATGCATATTAATTTATTTGCCAATATGCTCGAGCATATCAAACTCATTCGTGTTTGCATTTATCAGTTAATTAGAATTTGGCGCGGCGACTATTCGCAATTTAAGTTGTCTCTTGCGACCGGAAATGACAAAAATTGTTGCAAAATTTTTAACATCCGTTTCAATTTAACTTTCGCTTTGAGCGAGAAGAAACAGAAAACAGAAAACAGCAGCAACAATACGTAAATTCGAATATGGGCTGCTTGTTACTTGTTGTTAAAAATCTCTCGCACACAGATACACATACACTCACTCACACACACACACACACACACACGCGTGCGCTCATAAATTTAAAAAATGTAATATCCCTCTTACGGAAATGACAATTTATTGGTGGTTTTTACTATTCGCAATTTATTTCAACTCCGCAAGGAAATGCATTGCGGATGTAACGCCCCACAGCCAGCGCTCAAAACTCAAACTGAAACGAAGCCAAACCCTGGTTGCAGTTGCCACGGCTGCCGCTGCCGCTGCCGCTGCAGCTCGCCGGGCAAAAGTTGACGCTGCAAACAAACAGAGCGACAGACGGATAGACAGACGAGCAAACATGCATGCCAGTGTAAATATACAAATAAAATAAATATAAATATATATCGGCTGCAAAGTGCCAAGCAGAGAGAGTGAGAGAGAGAGAGAGAGAGGGCAGTCACAGCCCACAGCTGCACTCCGCCCACTGCCCACTGTGCAGTGACCCACCCAATGTGGTTCCGAAAGCGGCTGAGATTGAAAATCCGTTAAGTCATCGCCACTGCTAACCGCTGTGGCCATTGCCTGATGTCACTTTTGTTGTTTTTTTTTTTTTTACACCCAGAACAAATTGTTGAAGCAAAGGGTAGAATAGTTGGGTCAGAGGCTAAACTATATGATTCTATATATTTCTATATGTATATATGCTTAACCAGGTCCCCATTAAGATCATATGATCATGTCTAACTAACAATCGATTTAATCTAGCCATTTTTTCATTGAGAGTCAGCGTTAACTAGCTTTGAAATGGACTTCCTTGAAAATGGACTACGATCTCGTATTTCGTAATTCTGGCAGGAAGATTATGTATTGATATATTGACAGATATCAGATAGGAAATCGAACAGATTATTATGCTCTGGAAATATGAAAGTTGCACAATACTTAAAAGAGAATACTTAAAGAAAATTTCTAGCTAAAAACAAATTATATGACATCAAATAAATTTTTTTTGTAAATTTACTCATTTATTTAAATATCTGTGTACTTAAAAGAGAATTTCCAGTTTAAAAAAAAAAAAAAAAAATAAAATAAAAAAAATAATATGAAAGCTAAAAAATATTTTTATTTAATTAAATATTTATATATGTATACTTAAAGGAGAATTTATAGTTTAAACAAAAAAAATTATATGAAATCAAATCATTTTTTTTTTTATTATTTATTTATTTATTTTATTAAATATCTATATACTTAAAAGAGAATTTTTAGTTTAAGCAAAACAAATTATATGTAAGCAAATAATTTTATTATTATTATTATTTTTTTTTTATTTAATGAAATATCTGTATAATTGAAAGAGAATTTTTAGTTGAAAAATAAATTATATGAAATAAAATCAGTGTTATTTGTATATAAATTTTTCTATTTGTAATTAACTTAAAATAAAATAAAAATCAAAACTTTTAAATATTTTTAAATATTTATTTCACAAATTAACAGCGTATCTGCTAGTCGATCAGCGCAGATTTGATTAGCATTTTTTTCCCTTTGCCGTTATTGCTAGTGTTTTTTAACTCTCTTTTTTTTTTGTTTTTTTATTTTTTTATTTTTTGTTTCTTACTGTCAATGTTTTTGTTTGCTCTGTTGCTTTGGTCACTGTGCGCTGCTGGCTTTGGCCGCCGGTCGACGACCAAATCGCATGGCAAATAAAACCAACTATAGCAATTTGTTGTTGCTGCTGTTGTAGGTGGAGCTGTAGTTGGAGCTTTGCTTTTAATTTAAGAGAGCTGCAATTGCGAGTCTGGGGAATTCATGTAGAAGGCTAGAGAATCCGCTTGAGAGATATAGATTTGTCGCAGTTTGTTCACCTGTTCCCTCTACTTTTTCTATACAGCAACTCTCGACATGCCATCTCATTCTCTCCTATGTAATAGGTCTGACGAGAAGCATAATGATATCAGATATCAAACAACAGATAAATTTATGTGAATTTCCCTTTGGGAAACTTCAGTTGCAATAGAAAAACCCTGTTTTACTTCTTCTGCTGTTAGCATTCATTCATTCATTCATTCATGTTATTCATTCAGAGTAAAGCTACGCGTAACTTATGTAAGTGTTACCATTTCCATGAATTCCCATTATCGCTATAAATAAACTTTTTTACAATTCGCAATCATTTTATTTATAAATTTCAATTGGTGTCGATAATATATTCAGATTCTACGCGAAATAAGTCAGTTTTGAATGAAAATACTATATGAAGCATTGTGAGATAACGATTCGAAGAGAGTTAAAAAGAGTGAGAGAGAGAGAGAGATAGAGTGAGCCGAATCAGCGATAAGAACTATATGAAATGACTCAAAGAGTCGGACTTGAGCTCAGTCGTGAATAAAAGCTGTTCAGATCATGTCGTATTTATACTGGAGCATATGTCTGATCGTCTTAATATCGGCCATGGCAGCCTATGAAGACTGCACTCGGATTGACAGCCTCAACGAGGATCGTTGTAAGATGGAAACGCATCGATTATTCAAGTTGAGGGATGCACTTTTCCGGAAGATTCTCTATAGATTTGATGGCATAATATTAGATAACCGGAATGTTATGTTGGGTATAAATCGCCGTGATAATAATATCTTCAAAAATGAACCAGCAAAAGGAAAAAAACTGAAATTAGTGAAGCAAATTTTGAAGCTTTCCTAAAAGTGCTATAAATCATTTTAAAATGTAATAAAAAGACAAATAAAAGGAGTAAAACATTGATAACATGACATGACAGCGTAAATCAGCACCTTGTGAAACACTACAAGAGAATAATGTATGAGTATTTTGTTCCATTAGAATATTCAATAACATTGAGTATTTAATACTTATATGGCCACATGTCGTACGTGTAGACGGAATTCTGGCTAGAATTCTGGGAATTATATATATATTTATTTATTTATATATATAGAGACAGACAGACAGATAGATAGATAGATAGATAGATAGATAGACAGAGAGAGAGATAGATAGAGATTAATGAAAACAATCAACCGCATTAAGCCACTGAGTCGAATTAGCGATAAGAACTATATAAAATGACTCAAAGATTCGGACTTGAGCTCAGTCGTGAATAAAAGCTGTTCAGATCATGTCGTATTTATACTTGAGCATATGTCTGATCGTCTTAATATCGGGCATGGCAGCCTATGAAGACTGCACTCGGGCCGACAACCTCAATGAGAATCGTTGTAAGATGGAAACGCGTCGTTTATTCGAGTTGAGGGATGTAATAGAATCGCACGTCGCGAAGCAAAGGCACAGCTAGAAACGGAGCTAAAAAATGTGAAGAGAGAAAGTTTAGGTGATAATCATCCAGTTGCTCCGAATTCTACATACCGAACAAATTTTGCTCCCAATCGATTTTATATCGCTGTCTTCCATAATTAAATTATGAAAAGTGAAGAAAACTAAAAGTGTATAAATTGTAAAAAATATATATATACAAAAATTAAAATTGTTGTAGTAAAATTCGAAGCTTTTTTAAAAGTGTTATAAATCATTGTAAAATGTGAAAAGACAAATAAAAGGTGTAAACTATTGATAGCATTCATTATTGTTTCACTTGAATCAGGTACACTTGAAAATAATATAAATAAGAAACTTTTTTTATCAGTAACGAAGGATCGTTGATTACCTGACGTCTCTGGAGTTCTCCGCATATATTGATACCTGTAAAGATGGACAGACTAAATCAGCACCATAACAGAATAATTTATAATTATTATATTCTATCATTATATATTATTATATTATTCCCTATTAGAATCTTCAATAACATTGAGTATTTCATACTCGTTGCATTCCTACAAAATGATCGGAAACTAGAGCGAATTCAGTTGATTTTTTTTTGCGCACAGTTCGGCATTCAAATCTCAATTTCGCAGAAAATCAACATACAATCAATTCGCGGAAATGCGACGATAGAAAAACAGTCTGATATCAATGTATATATACTATATATGTTCTTTGCTACAAGTGACAGTGGTTGGAATTATTAGATTAGACTAATTTTTTTTGTTGCTATATACTATCTGCCCCTCAGTTCATCCTTTTCGTCACTTCGCAAGCTAAGCAATTTTTTTTGTTTTAATTTTTTTTCTGTATTTACCCAATGAAATTGCATTTTCCAATTGAGTTGCTAGAGCGACATCCACAGAGAAGTCGATTAATTAGTAGATGATGATGTAATTGAATTCGTATAACTTAAATTAGGTAAACATGCGACGAGACGAAGCGTTTCTAATATTATTGACAATTAGAAGAGGGAGAAATAAAAGCAAAAAGACAAGAAAAAAGAGAAAAAACTGTGCAAAAAATTGAGCAAAAAAATATGTATGTTCAAAATCGAATTTGTAATGGCAAATGTTTCTCGTGGCTTCGCCCTGGCAGACGCAACGGGAATTAATTAAGTGCATTAAAACTTATTGAACTATATCAAATGGGAGTCGGGATAGAAGTTGCAACACTCAGTGCGGGGAGGGAGAGAGCAGCTGGATGCAAAATTATTTAACTAGCACACGGGCTCTGCGTCTGTCCGGCGTCGTAGTATTTCTGCCGTTCGCCTCGTTGACTGCAGTCAAATGCTAAACGACGCCACAGAGGCGATGCCAACAGCGCCGTACAAACACAAACACACACACACACACATGCACACACACACGCTTGCACTCACATATTCCACATTCACGTTCGCCGCAGAACAGGAACAGGGACGTGCTCCAGCACCAGGGACAGCCAGCTGAAACAGATATAAATATACTCTCAGATACAGACACACACACACATACACACACACACACACAAGCACATAGCGAGGGCTACTTTGCAAGTTGGTGAAATTGCAAATATGAAATTATATTATTTTGATTTATTAATATTTATATAATATATTTTAAAATATGATATAATAACTTTATTATTTATATAAATATACATATTTCAATCTGTCTGTATAAGTTAAAACTGTGTGTTTAATATAAATATATTTATTATTACATTATTTTTTATGATTATATAAAATTTATATAAGTGAAAAATGTGTATTAAAAAATATTTATATTTATATTATTAAATAAGTTTCAAATTAAAAGAAAAATACATAATTAATTAATAATTGTTTAAACATATAAGTTTTTATTATTAAAATTAATAAATTTAAAAAAATATATATACATATTTGTTTTATATAATATTTATATAAATTTTTGACTATATTACATTTTATTAATTGTTTTGCATATTAGTGTAAATAATTATAGATTGAACTAAATTAAATATTATAAAAATTTGTTGATTTTAATTTTATTATTATATATATATATATATATATATAAAATAAATACAGAATTTAATAATACATAATTTAATTAATAATTTTTTAAACTTATCAGTTTTTCGTATTGAAATTAATTGATTTAAGTAAATAGATATTTTATATAATGCAATATTTATATGAATTTTTGACTATATTACATTTTATTAATTGTTTTGTATATTAATATAAATAATTATAGATTGAACTATATTTAATATTATAAAATCTTTTGATTTTTTATATATTTTATTTAATTGATTTATTTGAATTATTATTTTTCTTTTGCATCGTTTTATTATTATTATAAATTTCATTTTTATTTATTTTTTTTATATTCTTTTTTTTTTCGTAATTTTATTTTCTATTTATTTTTGGTTGCACTTATAGCTATCATTGTTTACTTACAGCCCTCGCTGTGAAGTGCCAGTGTGCATGTAATGCGTGATGGAAAAGTTGCTGCTGGCGCGTGATTCCAATCGAGTTATTACAGAAATTAATCATGTTGAACATGCATGGGAATTGCATATACATATATCGTACACACACACACACACACACACACACACACACACACTGATGCAGACGGATGCATATGCAATATGCTCTGCATTTGCATAGCTTCATAAAAAATGGCCAGAGACAACCTGGTTGGCTCCCGGAGTGGAGGGGGGAGGCGAACCCTAAAGATTATCGTTGTTGTAAGCATACTTTGAGTGAGTGATTAAAATGCGTGCATGGAAAATTCAAAATGGGGACAGTGAAGGTTAAAAGATTGTCATAGTCACAGACACACACACACACACAGACAATCGAGCCCGAATGGCATGTGTTAAGCTTTAAGCGTTGTCAGTGTTCGTGCTGTGTAATTTGCATTGATTTATGCATGGCTAAAAGGTGCACAATTGCAGCAGCAACTGCAATGGCAATGGCAACAGCAACAGCAACAGCAACAGCAACAGCAACTGCAACAGCAACGGCAACTGCAGCTGCAACAGCAACTCCGTCATGGCTATGGCAACGATGTCAAGGTGGCACTGTTAATGTGTCTATATGGCTATATGTAGCGGGTCACGTACATTCAATTAAACGCCCTTGAGTGCCGGGCGGCGGCGCCTCTATCTGGGGAGTTTATTGGCATGCCGTAGTGCCAGAGCCAGCGACAGTGGCCGAGGGCAATGAGCTAAAGATAAATAACAAGCCATATAACGCATACGCACCGTGCTGCCCAAAGTGCATGCCGTTGCTTATGCAAAAAGGAAACGCATGTGGGCGTAACCAGCCCTCAACGATGTCCTGTGCATGTCACAGTGCAAGTGTATATATGTGTGTATAGCGGTTCGCAAAGCCCGGACAACAGTAAACAAGCACGCAGTGATAGGGAGCAACGCATGACCTCCATCTCTTTCGCTCTCAGCGCACTTTGCCCGCGGGACAACTTTGGCGCTTGTCAACGCTGCCCACTGGCTGGGCAGCCAGGCAGTGCTTTTGTGCTTTTCCATGTTTCATATGTATGCATGTGTATCCATGTGTGTGTGTCCATGTGTGTGTTGCACATGCTTTCAGGCGTTGATTTCCACAACTGGCAAACGCTTGTCTTTTGATCTTACCATGGCCTCGTCCATTGCACACCCCTGCAGTCCCACAGTCCCGCCGCACGCCTCGCAAATGCAATTTCAATTAAATTTTAAATATTTATGCAGCTGCAGCAATACAACACCAAAATTTTTGCTGCCAACAAAACAATTGCAACCAAAATTGTTTAATCCGCTTCTGTAGCTCTTTCCATTTTCCATTTCAATTGTGTGTGTGTGTGTGTGCGTGTGTGTGTGTGTGTGGATTAGCATAAGGTCTGCATATCATGTTGATCAGCTTTTGCATCCATCTGTGGTATTTATACGACCAGCCGCAAGCTACAAAATAACCAAAATAAATTCTAATTGCTGAACGACAGCAAAAAGCTGAAACTCTAGCTTAAGCTGAGAAAATAAACTCGGCGTATTACAAGACGATTACAATTCTTACAAGTCACAAAACATGTTTATTTTCAGCTCATTGCTATTTGAAAAATATGCACGACTAACAGATACCTAGCACGAAAATAAAAGAAATCGTTGGGGTTTAAGTTTTCATCGTTTACTGCGTGAGTCAGAATATTTATATATTTTCTTTGATAATTTAGCTTGTCTATTCTGCAAAGAGAGAGTTGGTTATTCAATATACATATTTATGTAAGTAAGGCAATATTAATCCTTCAGTATCAATTATAACGTTCTTATTTACAGTAGAATCCGGTTATAGCGACTCCGTACGGATATTGTGACGAAAACTCTGGCCCCCAGACAAACTTTTCTGAGCAAACTTATACGATTATACGACTGTCCGTTGATATATATATTCTATCTATCCTCTGTTTGATCCCTGACCTAAGTACAGCTATTATACTTTTATTTGAACTACGCATTTTTATAAATAATTTAAATTGTTATTAATATACAAATTTAGCAATCCACATATCTTTCTCTATATAAACTTTATACCCCACTCAAAGCTTGAAAATGAATTCTGAGTACAGAGATAACTATGATATGAGATATGCATAAGTATAATGTTTGACTTACGGTATATACTAACCGCTATATACTAATCGGTATATACTAACTGATTTGTATGCTAGTTAAGCAACACAAGTTTAAAGAGACTACATATAAATTTGAACTAATTGATTTGAATTTTAATAAATTCACTATATTCACTAAATTTCTATCTGTCTTTCTCTCTCTCCGTCTCTGTAAATGAAAAACTTTTCAGTTGACTTTGAGATACGCGGCAAATGTCAGTGTGGCCATAATTTACTGTCTCATAAGCAGAGAGAGTCGCGTAAGGCGGGCAGGTAAATCATGGCCAATGCGTGAGTTGCCTGGAGAGTTACTTAAAAGCGAGCAATTGTCATGGCACACGCTTGAGCACAGCGTCTGCTTGACGGCCAAAATAATGCCGCAAATAAATCTAATAACACCCGCATAATTTGCATAATTCTCGTATTTAATAGACAGCCGAGGCAGAGGCAACGGTAAAGGCAACGGTAAAGGCAAAGCCGTACAGGTAGCCAAGGCAATTGAAGCTGCTGCCGTAGTCGCGGCTGGTAATCGTCGAGCGATGCCAACCCCCCAAACAAAAAAAAAAAAAAAAAAAAAAAAAAAACACTCAAAGGATATGCTGACAATGAGGCCAACTTACACACACACACACACACACACGCGCACACATACACAGCGCGTGTCATAAAGCTGCTGCATTGTTGTTGTTTTATTATACAGCAGCTTATGTTGGAGTTTTTGCCGGTCTTTGTGTCTCTCTCTCTCTCTCTCTCTCTCTCTCTCTTTCTCTCTGTATGTGTATGTGTGCGCCTAAAAGCGCGCTTAAATAAACTTAATTTAACGTGACTAATACCATTTTATCGCATTGTTTAAAGCATGAAACGCTGCAATGTGCACAGCAGCAGTGGCAGTGGCAGAGGCAGTGGCAGAGGCAGCTGCCTGCCTGTCTTTTCATGGCATGGCATGGCTGCCTCTCCTCCCTCCGCCCCCCGCCACCTTTAAAGACACGGCCAGCACGATTACCTGCCTGCAAGCGTGCCTCGTGTAGCCTTTGTGTAGGGGGTTGTGTATGTGTGTGTGTGTGCCGACACATACATTCACCTCTGATACACAAGTCTCTGCTCAATTTTTTTTTGTGTGTGTGTGTGTCTCTGCACCTGTATCACTATCTGTTGTTTAACTGTTATGATTTACGGACCAACTCCGACAAGGACCTCGGCATCTTCCTCAGCCCCTGTCGTCGCTGTCGTCGCCAGTGCAATGAGGAAATAATAAATACAACATTTGAGGAAATTGAATTGTATGTGTTTATACCTTCATACATACATGTGCAAATGTATGCCTGTTTGTATGGATGAATGGGCTTCCTGACATGCCAAGGCGCGCCCGTACAGGCGACAAAAGTGTCAGCAAGCATTGTCTTAATAATCTTTTGAGAATGTGCGATTCTATGCTGTACAATATTTTTGTTTAGCTACTACATGGATTGAGTTCATAAAACTCCAGCATTATTTTGGATTAACATATGTAAAATTCTATATTTTCTTACAAATTCTAAGACTATCGAATGAACTTCTTAAGAATAGTTTTTAAACTAAATTTAAAATAAACTTCATTTTAATATTCAATATTCAATGAACATATATTAAATTCGTTTTCAGTTTATGTATTAGCTTTTTTCAAGCAGTTAAAAATGAGTTTATTTGAGTTACAATTAAATAGTTGATTTTATTATGCTGTATTTTATTATATGTAATTCTTTCCAAGGAGACCAAACACAACTTTGTTAAAAAAATAAAAAAACAATAAATAAATGAAAAAAAATAGAATAAATAATAAATAAAAAATAAATAAATTTTAAATTTAATTTAAGAATTTAGAATTACATAAAAGTATACAAACATTTTGGAAATTGTACATTATTGCATTAGGTATTTTTTTTTTTTTTTTTGTCTGAAGTTTTAATTTATAACTATTAATTAGAAAAAAAGTATTTTTGCTGTTTATGAATTTATAAAATATTTTTTATGAGTAACCACAACCCAAAATAATTAAATATTCTCCACTTCTTTTTTTGTTCCAAGCTATCTTTTAATGCTTCTTATCAAATATTAGAAAAAATAAGTCTCTTTGGTATATGTGGGAATCGTATAGAAAGCTTTCGATTACGTTACAATTTTATTCTCGTAAAAAAACATTTTTGTTTTATGTTTATGAGTAAAGAAAATAAAAATGAGGAAATATTTAAAAAAAATATTTTTTTTTTTTTTTCAATATGATTTGTATCACTTTATCCAAACACGCTTTAATAACTTTGTCGGCTGTCGACCTCTGCTGCGCTGTCTCGTCACTTGATTCTATAAGTGAATGAGTGTGTGTGTGAGTGTGCGAGTGAGTCGAGTATAGACTCGTAGGCTACTTTGTTGTTGCTGTGTTTGTGGTTGCTGCTCTTGCTGCAGCCGCGGGTCCCACCAGCTCCAGCTTCAGCTCCAGCTTGAGCTTCAGCTCCTAACGTCTATTTGTATTGAAGTTAATAAAACCGCCTTTTATGGCGCTCAGCACAATATGTATTTTCATGGCCATTTGAGCGCCTGAAAGAATGCGGCAATCAAATTAAATGTTATGTACGCTTTTAAGGAGCCGTCCTATGCCTCGTTCAATCAACGACAATGCGAATTGGGCAATTTGGCCAATCAAGTGGCCAATGAAATCAAAACAATTCGCCAGAAGCTTGCGATTATGATTATGCAATCATTATTGCGCAATCTGCCGCTGAACGCCTTTTATGTGATTTGCATTTTTCGCATCGAGTCGTGTCTTCCTAATTGAGTTAAGAGCTTTGCTCTGGGCAGACAATGCTATCGCGATTCGTGATAACCGAATATGCATATATATATATATAATATATATATATGTGTATATATATTTGATATCTATCACGCACAGTTTTGCATAACAAATTTGCTCGAGCTTCAAAATCTGCAAACTCAATTTTGCGCCCTGAAAAATGTCACAAAAAAGAAATATGAAAACTGTGAGCAGCAGAGCCCGAGCAACATTTGTCAATTTTATTTATGGTCACGTAGCGTTTCTATTTTGTTTTAGATTTTCCCTAATGGCCGCAAACAAGCAGCACAACAAAATAAACAACAACAACAACAACAACGAGTCGCTGGTAGAGCCACCTCCATCAGGTGTTAAAGGCCACTTAAGTGCTGAAAAATGTGGATAGCCAGCCGGTAGCCGGTGTGGTGGCAAGTAGGAGCTAGCTGGCTGGCTAGCTAAAAACTCACCTGGCTAGTAGTCCACCTTGGCATAATCGCGCGCCATTCCGCGGCATTGTAAAAACTGTTGAAGGTGTCTGGGTTAATGCACAAACAAATTGCATTTAGGACACCAAAAGCTGCCTTGCAACAACTTTTTTTCTCCTCGTCGGGCAAGTAGTGCGAGGTGTGCTCAAAAAGCTGGGCGCAGTTGTGGAATGGTATGCAGTTAACGTTTGTTTATTTTTTTATTTATATAAAATCCTTTTTGTTTTATAAAAATCATTTTTATTCAGTTTAATTCCGTTTTATTTAGTTAATTGCCTTAACTTAAATCTTAAATCTATATTTATTTATTTCTTACCCTATTCAACTCCACCTCTGCAATATTTTTATTATTTTGTATTATTTATTTTCTCTCAGTAAAAATATTTATATGTGTTTGTCATATTTCAGCTGAGAAATTTTTAATAAACGTTTGCAAAAAAAAAAAAAAAAAATATTAATAATAATAATAAATAAATAAATAAATAAATAAATAAATAAATAAATAAATAAATAAATAAATAAATAAATAAATAAATAAATAAATAAATAAAAATAAAATAATTTTATTTATTTATTTTATTTTATTTATTTATTTATTTATTATTTTATTTATTAAAAAAAGTTAAATTAAATAAAGATACCAAGTCATTATTATTTTATTTTATTTAATTTTATTTATTAAAAAATAAAATAAAATAAAATCCCCAGTCTATTATTTGATGTCCCAAAAATTTGTTGCTGTGTATTTTGGAATGCTTTTGAAATTGACGTGATTGAGTTTAGAGTCAAGAATGTGCTCAAGTTGAATGCAGTAGGCGGAATAGCAACAATGCCAGCAATTTAAAGCCACAACACTTAAAGTGCGAAATTTCGTGAGTGTGAATATGTGTGTGTGTGTGTGTGTGAGTTTATCTGTGTGCCACATTATGCCTTGTTAAAAATGCCCAAAGAGTGAAAGGGCTACACAAACTGAAGTGAAAAGTTGTACATGCGTATGCGTATGCGTGTGTGTGTGTGTGTGTGTGTGTGTGTGAGTGTGTCATCATCGTGTTAACAAAAGAGCATACTCAAGTTTCATACGAAATGCAATTCCACTTTTGCGCACTTTATGTCAACATGTTGTACGTAAATCTTTGTGTAAGACTATGCCAAACGCTTTGCCCTCGGTTCACAGGGTGTTTCCTCCTACTCGACTGTCATACACTAGGACACTGTCCGACTGGGTGGTATAGCTTACAGCTCGCTATCTCGCTCGCATTCCAACACTATCTATCTCGCTCTCGCTCTCTCTCTCTCTCTCTCGCTACGGTGTAAAAGTGTCAAAAGTGCTTGAAATTTCAGCAGGCTTTACAGATAGACAGACAAAAACTGGGTGAAGCGACGCTGGGCCAGCGGAGAGCAGGCCAGGAAGGGGTTGTCGTTGAAGTAGAAACTGGACAGTCGCCAGGCCCGAGGCCCTAGTATTTTTATGACTTGAGCCCACTGAAAGTGCACAAGTTGGGTATATTGTTTCTGTTGAAATGGGAAGTTTATGAGCTTCGTTAGAAGTTTACATATTCAGTTTAGACTAGCCTGATGCTCGTTTCAAAATGTTTCTTTTTAAATTATTGTATTTTTCACATTTCAATGAAAACTTTCTGAAAGCCATGCAAAAGTTTCATTACGTAGATTTTCGAGCGAATATACTGTGAAAATTAAATGTTATGGAATATTTCCATATGAATATTTAATATTTTATATATTTTCATTACAAGTCTCATATAACAATCCAGAATAACAATCCAGAAAAAATAAATAAAATAAAGCCCATATGTTAAACTTCTGAGTATCTCTTAGTCGTGCACTCCCCATTTTTACTTTGTTATTTTATGCTGCGTCAAAAACAGCTCAAATGCAGAAATCACGCTCATATGCTCACTTGCATGCAAAGTCAAAAGTCTCTTTGAGTGTGTCGCACACACACACACAGGCACACACACACACATGCACATAAATACTTTCTCTTTAGCTAGCCGTGTTTCTTACTTCCCGCCTCTTTCCATTTTTTGCAGCTGGAATTTGGTGCTGCTTGCTGGCAAACATTTGATATGCGTATTTGTGTTGCGCTTTTTCCCTTTGGCTGCTATCCAAAATCTTGCGAGAACTGTTTAGCCGATGCAAATAAACAAACATGCCGCTAGACATTGCAACACTCACACACACACAACACCGCCTTAAGCCACTTGAGGGCCGTATCATGTACTTGAGTGTGCGTGTGTGTGTGTGTGTGCAGTTGCCATGAAATATTTGGCGCTTGCAGCGCTTTTCACTTTGTGGCTGCAACCGAAAGCGAGAACCTTTTGCTTGCCAGCAAAACCGGAAGTCGCAGCAAGCTCTCATGAAAACCAAAACAGCTGGCATTCCAAGCCGTGCCCGCCTCCACAGCTTGGCTCCTTGTTAGCTGTTGATTGTCTTCAAATACACTACTCGAAGTGGAAGAGTCCCATGGCAATTGACAATGGCTTTAGCATGAAGAGTTTATTTATATTTATGATATTTAATTCAGATTGTGTTTTGCTTAAATAATTAAATACCAAATTGACATTATTATTATTATTTTTTAAAATATTATTTATTTAAATAAAAATGTATTTATTTTGCATTTTTACACAGACTGTTTATAGTACTCAAATGCCTTCCACTCTTGCATTAGTATTAGTGCGTAGCAGAGAACTGGAAATATTAACCAATTGAGTTTGCGTTTCAGCTGCTCACTACTGGAGCGAGACAGAGACAGAAAGAGGCATAGCGATTGGTGAGCCTAGTGCTGGCTATTGCTGTGTGCTGTGGGAGCGAGATGGTTATATAGGCGCTCAGCTCAGGTTTTCTAAGCTTGCGTTGGACGAATGGGATGCAACTATAATTAGGCAGTCTGATAAAAAAGAAAAAAGCCAAATAAAAACATAATTAAATGAAATGAAATGAAGTGACATTTATATAATTTTAATATTTAAAAGCGTATTTTTTTAAATAAATTTTTAAAAATTCATATTTTGTATACACATTTTTTCTTGCTGCCAAATGGCAGCGCACTGAGTTGCCTGCTTGAAAGGGCAACGAAAATCGAACTCTTAAATAAATATATATATATGTAAATACATGTATATATATACATTCACGCCCACATGCCTGCACTTGACTAAGGGGCGGGAGCAATATAACTGTTATTGACACGGCATCATATTGAAAATATGCACTTTTTACGCTGCTCGAAGTGAGTTGAGTTTTTCGTTGTTGTTGTTGTTGTTGTTGTTGCTGTTGCAGCTGGTTTTGTGTTGGGTGGTGGGTGATGGGTGCTGGGTGGTGATTGAGTCGGGCGTAGCCGAATGCTTGGGTAAATAAATGCGACAACATGGCGTCGCATATATCAAAGTGCACTGTTGTGCATATTTTATGTGGCCCACCCACTCAGTGGAAGGCCATCATCATTATATTACAGAGATAAACGCCTTAGGCAGCGGCAACTGTCAAATGCAGAGAGCTGAAAAGGCGTTTACCACTCAAGCGTGTGCTCACATATGTGTGTGTGTTTGTGTGTGTGTGTGTGGGTGTGGTTGTTCGCTGACAGCTTATGATTTTGTAATTAAATGCTGTTATAAGCAAACACCGACTGCACACCCAAAGGATATGCACACACGCACACTCACACACGATGCCATATAAATTTAGTCCTTGTGGCGATCAATCAAACTCAATTGACTTGGCTACGATTGCCAGGCCACATTCGACTCAGTATTTATGCGCTGCACTAATTAAAATCTATTTATCTTACAAAATATGCACATTATTATAAAGCATATATATTTCACACACACACACACACACACACACACGTACAGAGAGAGACAGCTGGGCAAATTATTGTTGCATACTTCCTGGCGCCATGTCGAATTCCTTTAAGTATTGCATTGATTAGGTGTAAATTTATGCACTGTGCATGCTATGGTCTTAGCACCTGCAGTTATTGTTGTTGTTGCTGTTGTTGTTGCTATTGTTTTTGAAACAATTTGTGCATAATTTATCGACATGCCGTTATCAGAAATTTCTGAGCATATTGTGGTTAAGAGAACTTGATTTGAGTCTCGGTTGCCAGGTCTCGTTCAAACTGAGGTTTGCATCTTCAAATTGTTTTGCTTTTCCAATGAATGCTGGTTTATTCGCATGTTAAGTGTATCGTTGCAATCAAATCGTAAAGTGGCTTTCGAATTGTCATATGTGTGAGTGTGAGTGTGTGTGTGTGTGTGTGTCGTAGCAGACGGATTTGTTGAGACGGATTTGCAGCCAAAAAATGAAGGCTGACAGCATCTCAATATGAAATCAGTGGAATGTGTATTAGAATTTGTTGAACACGAGTTTCGCTTGCTTTGAGTGAGAGCAAGGCAGCATTTGCTAATAATTAAGTGATATTAGGGTGTTGAATGATCAGATGAGTCTGAAAGGTCAACTCGTAGAGCGACATGCTGATGGATAGTCTCAGCTGGCGATAGAAGCATGATAAGTGAAGTGAATACAGATATATCTGTATATAGTGAATATAGAATTTGGTATAATTAGTGTATCTTTGAGTGGCCAAAAGCCATCGATGGCATCATAGACTGTATCAAAAGGCATTCATTCATTCAGCTGTAGGTCCATGGATGATATTATTGGATGCTGGTATAACTCTTGCTAAGTACTATAGCTATCTACAGGGCTTGTAGATTAATGAATCTTTCGTAGTTAATAAATTCGAATAGCTCTAAAGTGTAGTTAAAATAAAGTTAGCGGTTTTTCATTATATTTTTTAGCCTCAAAACAAAATATACAATAATTTAAAAATATATCATTATTTTTTTCTTTAAATATATAATAATATTATTATATTAAGTATTATTAATATTAAAAATTCTCTTGATGTGCTTAAAGTTGATTTATTCACAGTGGAACATCTGGCCGCAAAACATAGTAAAATTAACGGAAAGTTTTGTTTAAAGAACGGGTAATTAAGTACGGCAGAGAATTCAGCAGATCCACAGCTATAAAAGTTGTATGAGAGTCAGGGATGGTTAAAGGATAAAAACATAATTTCTAATAACTTGCAATGAAATCTGTTTTCCATATATTCTACAGAATATATGAAATACTGCAACTATTGTAGTTTGAAGTTTAGTCAGCGCTACTAGCTGCAGTTAACTTTAGTTATATGAAATATTTTGGAATATCTTCAATTACTATTTATAAGCAAAACTCTGCAGTTGACATAGATAACTCTTCCTCTTTCCCTCACTCTCTCTTTCTATATATATGTATCTCATTCTATCTGCCTCTCTCCTCTCTCTCTCTCTCGCTCTTTGTTCATTAAAAATTATTTGTAAAATCCTTGTATATAGAGCAGTTTCTCTTTAAAATCATCTCCCTCTGAGCATCTTCTGCCAAAATGTAAATGCATAAAATGTTGTCAGCTGCTGGAGTCGGGCACTCGCCATGCTCAATTGGGCGGCAAACAGCAACAGTTACTCATAGACTGACCTACCGCAAGGCCTGCCAGCTCTCGCTGGTCATAAATCCTTAACTGACCCCACACAAAAAAGAGAGAGCGAGAGAGAGAGAGAGAGAGTGAGAGAGAGAGAGAGAAGTGTGTGCACATACATATATATGTACATATATGAAAATATCAACCCGCTTTTTTTGTGGACGTGCCTGCATAATTTGCGTTGTCCTTTTCCGTTGGCAATTTTTCGTTTTAATTTTCATATCTGGCCGTCTCGCTCTCACTTAATTTTTGTGCTCACAACTGACAGTGAAATAAATTATTACGCTGTCATGTAAAAGCCGCAGAGATTAAGCAATTATGTGGCACTTAATGTTGGACCCGGTCCACGGTTCTGTCCACTGTCCGCTGCCCATCTCACGGGTAATTTAAAGCAACCGACATAAATTTTTGATTGCCAACTAGTAAAACTATAGATAAACCCCGTCCCCATCCCCTTCCCCAGCTGCAGCACAGGTGCTTCGTTACGCATGCTTAACCGCAATTTGATTGGCTGCTTGGCAAAAGTTTTCTGCAAGCAATTGCTGCAGGTGGGCAGCAACAACAACAATAGCAACAACTATAGCAACAGCAACTTAAGGAGCTTCAATATGAAAATTTCAAATGTACATTTTCGGCAGCTATAAACTCTAAACTGTAAGCCAAAAGTTGGCCTAGTTGTTGCTTTTATACCCTAAACCCCATTAAAAACCATGAAAAGAAGGGTAGGCTGTTTTTAGAAAGGCGTATGTGACAGGTAGAATAGGAGGTGTATGTGAGTGTTAATATAGTTATGTGGTCACTGTAATAACTGTGAAATTGAGTTTTGTTTTAAGAATTAATAAATCATTTTAAAAAGATCCTAATTGCAGCAATATTTTATAAATTTATATTATATGTTTATAAATATCAAAATTAATGACATTTGTGTTTTATTTTCTAAAATTCAGCACTCTAATATATGAATAAATAGATAAATAAATATATAAATAAATAAATTAATCAATAAATAAATAAACAAATAAGTAAGTAAATAAATAAATAAAAAAAAATAAATAAATAAAAAATAAATAATTAATTAAATGAATTTAAAATAAATAAACATATAAATAAATAAATAAATAAAAAGTAGAAAGTAAATAAATAATTAAATGAATTAAATAATTTTTAATTGTATTTAATTTAATTTTTAATTACAAAAAAATAAATAAATAATTAAATAAATTAAAAAATAATAAATAAAGAAATAAAAAATAATTAAATAAATTTAAAAATAAATAAATAAATTAATGAATATATAAAAAATATATAAATAATTAAATAAATTAAAAAATAAATAAACAAATAAATAAATAAATAAATACACAATTACTGGGACATATACATGCATACATATATATATATATTCTTAAGCAACTCCCTCCTCAAGGCATCTATTTCCTGTATACCCCCACCCATTTACCTCTTAACGAAAAAAAAGACTACAATATCAGCCTAGAAACTTTAGCTTTGGTTTATCACACAATGAAATTAAGAAACAACAATAAATACACACAAACTAAATATAAGCCAGACGAGAGCAGCTCGACGCATTGTTCAGGTATCTCTCAGTCAGGCACTTCCGGCTAGAGCACTACTATTTGTTGTTGTTGTTGTTGCTGTTGCTGTTGCTGGCTGTTGGCAAAGTTTTGTGCGTGCGCGAAACCATAAAAGCCAACGATGTGGCAAAAGCCTTTCTGACGTTACCACAAAATCGTTTTTCAATATTTTCGCTCTGAGGATTGAGTTGAAAATGAATTTTCTGCAAAATTCCGAGCCATGCAATGCATTGATATACGTATATACATATAACTTGACCAACAACATTTTATGGCTGTATAGGTTTTAATTTAAAATTTTCTAATTGCCTTGTTGCTATTGCTGTTGATGTTGTTGTTGTTGTTGTTGTTGTTTAACATGGAACATTCTGCAAAACTGTCGCATGCAAATCAATCTCAGCTGTCGCACTCAGCTCGGGCCAGACAATTTATGCATGCTGCCAGCTTTTGGCTATGCCATTGTCCTTGCACCCTCAAGTTCTGGCATCTTCAAAATTGTCTTCTATGTTTCATTACATCTCTCTTTTTTTTTGCTCTCTTCAGTCTCTCTTGCTCAGCCTTTCATTCATCTCTGTGCATTTGCTACTCGAGTTGAATTGTAGCAAATGCCATAGGATGGCAGTGAAACGAAGCTGTTGTGCAGTGGCCCATGTCATTTGTCATTAAACACTTTGTGGGCGAGCAGCGGGTGGAGAACAGCAACACCAACACCAACAACAACAGCAACAGCAAAGAAACAGCTGTTGACAACGAGCCAAGCTTATGGTTAACATGGCGTATGCGCAATATGTTTGCTTATGCACATCTGTCTGCCCCGGCTTGTACACATTGCTGAGCTCTTGCCCTCCATTTGTTGCTGTTGCCTGCCATTGTTGAGATTTTGTTTTCCCCTGGATCTATCTCTATTTGTCCCCAGTCTCTGCTCTCAGTGTCGGCAAACCATAAGTAAAGATTTTAAGCGCATTTGCTTTATGTAAATTCCATAGAAGGCAGCCAGAGGGCGAGCGAGACTTGGAGAGAGAGAGAGAGAGAGAGAGAGAGAGAGAGAGAGAGAGAGAGAGAGAGAGAGGGAGAGAGAGAGAGGGGGGAGAGCAGTAAATGCAGCATTAGACATCGAGTGAAAAAGAATCAAAAATTAGTTTCTCCTCTGATTTCCTCTCCCTCTCTCTCTCTCTCTTCCTCTCTCCCTTTTG
>JAWNOM010000320.1:0-137500 GCA_035045965.1 Drosophila aldrichi
ATCGGCCGCCGAGTGCTATATATGCTGCTACTACACTGCTGCCATAGATTTCGAGATAACGGGCGGGATCTCCTGGTCCCTTAGCTCATTCGGGAGTGTGGGGGGGTTCTTTGCTATCTCTAAATCTCCCAAACACAAATTTTAAATTGTTAAGATCCCTAAAGATGGTCCACATGACCGAAGTGAAGGGGAAGGGGGGAAGACGAACACAGACTTTGTACTTATACCAGAAAAAATATGAAGAGGCGAGGCCTTAGGTGACAATTGGCACCCGCTTCTCCACCCAACCCTACCATGGTTTTTAATTTATAATTTGTAAAAACCCCCATCAAAAAATCAGACGACTTCCTACCCCATTATATTAACCAACTTTGCTAGACTTTTTTTAAGATTGCATGATTCCTCTAATAACTAATGCAACTGGTTGAATTCATTTTTTCTCAAATTTATTGTAGAGTACGCAGACTCAAAAAAACAAAGTTCTTATAACTAATATTCAATACTTATATATAAAATTTTTCATTGCGACAATTCTTTTTCCATTTCAATAATAATTTTTTCTACTTCTCTTACAACTATGGGTTTATTATTTTTTTTTTTTTTTTATTTTTATTTATCTAAAACATTGTTTCTCTTTTCTTCTTCTCTCTTTGTCTAATACCTATTGATTTATTTTTAATTTTTGATTTAAAAAAAAAATTTCTATATATACATTTGTTTATAAATTTCTTTTGTTGTTGTTTAATTTCATTTAAAAAAAATTTTTAAATAGTTTATTTATTTATATACATATTTTTTTTTTCTTTTATATTATTAATTTTTATTTTTCTAGCATTATTAATTTTGTTTATTATAGTACTACTTATTATTTATTTATTTATTGAATTTCATTTAAATTTATTTCATTTTTTTTTTTTCAGTGTAATAAAATTTTTCTATACATTTATGTTTATATTTGCTGCATCAAAAAAAACAAATCAATTCACAGAAATAATATAATAATATACAAAAATAGAAAAACGCAAGAAACAAAATCTTTATTCATTGTTGTATTTAAAAAATTGTTTTTTTTTTTTTTTATTATTAAAATTTTTCTATATTTTTTTTTTTTTTTTTTTAAATAAATTTAAAATTTTTCTTTATTTACTTTTTTTTCAAATTATTGGGGACAAGGGCACATTGGGGTTAATCACTTACATTTTGCTTTATTCCCGCGACGAAAGGCCTTTCTGCGTGGTCAGCTGTTAAGTGTAGAAATGGGGTATAATTGCGGGCGGGGAGGAACAACACAAAATTGGATTTTTTTTTTTTTTTTTTTTTTTTTTTCACTTCTGTTAGCTATCTAATTATTGAATTTTTTATTTATTTAAACATATATATTTTTCTTTTTTTTTTTTTTTTTTTTCGTTACGTTTTCGTTAAAGGGTATTAACTGTGTGATTCATTTTTTTCTTTTGATGCTGTACTTTGCTTTATGTTTCTTATTTATTCATTTCCACTTATTTATTCAAATACATATATTTATTGATATATATTTATTTATTGGTATATATATATTTATTTATTGGTTTCGTTTTTGTGTGTTAGTTAGTATATATATAGTAATTAGAGATTTTAAGATTAAACCACTAATTTTTCTGTTTTCTTTAACTTAACTTTTCTCTCGAAAAAAAATATACTTTGCACTTGCCGTCGGCAATTTAACTATCTTGCACAAATTCTTCTCTTCTTTTATGATTTTTAGTTCTGTGCTTTATATTTCGCAGTTTTTTTTTTCTATGCAAATTACTCTACTTTAAAATTTCTATTTCGTTAGTTATATTTTTTCACGTTTTTTTCAGAACTTAATATGGTTGTTTTTTTCTTTTTTTTTCACGCACTAAAGTTTCTTTTATTTTGTTGGTTTTTTTTCGGTTTTTTTTCTCTTGATGCTGCCCTTCCTCTCCCCCGTCGTTTCGGCGTTATGCTGCTCTGCCGGCTATTTTGTACCCTAACTTCCGCTTCAAGGTGACCCTTGCTGGCGTGAAGTTAGGGTATCTAATGAGAGAAAAAATGGACAAAAGTCCACTGAAAAAATTGAAAATCTCACTTAGTTACTTGATTTTTTCTGAACACTACTCTACGTACCTGATATATATATATGTATATATATAAATAAATGTATATATATGTTTAACATATACTTTTGGGACGGCAGCTGCGCGCTGCAAAGTTGATTCAATGCAATGCAAAAAGAACAAACGCGATCGCTTGCACTTTCTTATTTATTGGGTTCGGGAGTTTTATGTTGTCAACTTTTTTTTTTCTTTAGTTAAATATTTTTTTAGTTAAATAGGTTAATTTTTTTTTAGATTTTAAGCAGAAAGTGTGACTTGATGATCTCGTGCCGGAAAAGAACTATTTGCCCCATGTGGCTCTTTTTATAGTCCCACATTCCAGTCTCCGCTCTTCCTCTTCCTGGGAAGTGAGAAGCGAAGATGGGTGCAATTCGCCCGCTGAGTCCCAAAGCTTTGAGAGTCTCTCTCAAAAGCTCGCTCTCGAGGCTCGCTTTTGGGAAGCTCAGCGGTCATTGCAGTGCAGGCGACACATTTGTCGCAATTGATATGCACTGCAATTATTTTGGTACACTACTCTGCTACGACCATTACATACACGATAATCTGATACGATAGTTAGAAGATTAGCGGGAATCAGATACGAATATCTTTCGCATGATACGTTCCCACTTCTTTGCCTTGTAAATTTTCCAAAATATAGAAGCTATTGCCAAGCCTCTTTTTAATTCGGCATTTAACAAATTGCGGTGCTAACTTCGCATTAAAATTTTGTGAAAATTTACTGAGACTAAAGTTTCTTCTAAAAACCTCCTGACCCTCCTTAAAGGACACTGGTTTAGATCTTAGATTGTACTGTGCAGCATTGCGCTCATATGCAGTACGAATGTTCTTTTGCAGATCTTTTCGCAACAAAGCGAGTTTGTCAGTTCTTTGAACAGACAGATGCGGTTCTTCTAAAAGCGACAGATTTTTCAAGAGACGATAATCGGCTCCATGAGTAATCATTTCTAATCCGAAGAGAGCTTTGTAAGGCGAACAGCCTAATGATTGATGAAGTGACGACCTTAATGCGCAAGAAATAGCTGTTATGTTTTTATCCCATTCTGTCTGATCTTCTTTTAGATATGCTCTAACTGCAGATAAAATTGAGCGGTTGACGCGTTCAGCCGCATTACTCTGCGGTGAGTATAAAGCGGTATACACATGTCTCACTCCCAATTCTGTCAGAAATGCATTGAAGTCATTAGCACGAAATTGTTTACCATTATCGCTCACTAAAACTTCTGGAACTCCATAACAGTGAAATATATTCTTCAGCAAAAAGTCCTGAACGACAGATGAAGTAAACTTTTTCAAAGGACACAGCCAATGAAATTTGCTAAAATGGTCTAGAACAATCAACAAGCCTATATTACCACTTTTAGTTCTGGGATATGGTCCTAGAATATCAATATAAAGTCTTTGAAATGGTCTGCATGTGGGAGACTGTAAACCCATTGGTGGTCTTAGAATTTGATTGGGAGATTTAGTTTCTTTGCAGGTGTCGCAACTACGTATGTAAGCACGTACATCGTTAGCTAATCCTGGCCAAAACAAATTTCTTCTTAGTTTTTCTATTGTTTTCTGCATCCCACAGTGTGATGAAATCGCACTGTCATGAGCTTGTTTAAGCACATCTGTTCTAAGTCGTTCGGGAACCCATAACTTCCATAAACTTTCATTCTGGTCTTCCAAACATTTAGAATGTTCTGTTCGAATGTAAATAAACTGGCTAGATATCTTAATGTCTGGGAATTTGGATTTCTCAAGAGTAAATTTCTTCTTGAGCTCTTGATACTCAGAGTCAAAGAAAGCATCTGAGTCCAAGTCGACAATCGGACCAATTTCTAACGCTGCAACTTCTTCTTCACACATCCTTGAAAGGACATCCGGAACTATGTGATCTTTGCCTTTTCTATGAGAAATAGTAAATTTATATGGCTGCAAGCGGAAAATCCATCGGGCAAGTCTACCGGAGGCGTTTTGTTGACGCATCAGCCACATCAAACTTGAGTGGTCTGTAACTACCTCAAATTCTTGCATTTCTAAATAACACCTGAATTTCTCTATAGCTAAAACTACGGCTAAACATTCTCGTTCCGTTACACTATAGTTTCGCTGTGCTCGGCTCAGTTTCTTTGACATAAACGCAATCGGCATTTCGTCATTTTCTGCGGATAACTGAACTAGCACGGCTCCAATTCCATAATCACTGGCATCGCAGTGCAGATAGAACTTTTTCTCAAAATCGGGATTCTGTAAAACTGGCGCTGTAGTAAGAATCAGCTTTAATCTGTCCATAGCCTCTTGTGCTTCTACGGGCCATAAAAATTTCTTTTTCTTTGAGAGTGTGTCAGTTATAGGGCATGTGAGTTCGGCGTAATTCTTTATAAATCTTCGATACCACCCACAAATACCTAAGAATCCTCGAACCTGTTTAAGGTTCTTTGGTGGTGGCCAATTTTTAATACAATCAATCTTCGAAGGATCTGTGCAGATACCACCACTGCCTATGATATGTCCTAAATAATTTACGCTTTTAACGCAAAACTGACTTTTCTCAATATTCAATGTTAAATTTGCTTTGCGAAATTGTTCAGCAAGGCGTACCAGCACTGCTAAATGGGCTGAAAAACTCTCTGAAACTACACATACATCATCTAAATAACCGAATACACAATAGCGTAAATCTGGGGGTATTAACTCATCCATAAGACGACACATGGTTGCTGGAGCGTTACACAAGCCAAAAGGCATTACCTTGAATTGGTAGAGAGGTCTGCCAGGTATGGTAAATGCAGTCAATGGCCTTGCCTCTTTGGTCAATTCAATCTGCCAGAAAGCATCTTTTAGATCAAGCTTGGTAATATAATTTGCTTTTGGCATACGCGAAAATATACCTTCTATCGCTGGTAAAGGATAAGCATCCTTTTTGGTTGCTTCATTTAGCTTACGCGCATCTAAGCATAGCCTGATTTTATTCGGTTTCACCACCAATCGCATGGGCGAACTCCAGGCGCTAACCGATGGTTCTATAACATCAAGGGCTAACATTCGGTCGATTTCTTTATACAATAGCGTTTCAACTGCCGGACTGACTGGATAAAAACGCTGTTTAACTGGCCGTGCATCACCAATATCAATATGATGTTGAATCAAATGCGTACGGCCTAGTTTTTCTTGACAATTAGGGAAAAGAGATTTTACTACTTCTAACTGTCGCAATTCTAAATCAGTTAATGGGAATGAATTATCTACTAACTCTGTGGTAGCTGTGGAATTCTTATCAAACTCATCCGTAGTTGACTGCATAGCGCTAATTACGTGAGGAGCTAGAGAGAATTCTTTCCAAAAATCGATACCCAAAATTAATCTTTGCTTAATTGATGGAATAATATATAATCGGAGAGTCTTCGTAGTTCCTTTGTAATTAATTGGAGCGTTCAGTACACCTACCACGCTATGAGCTTTCCCATCTGCAGTCTGCACTTGGGATGTAAGTGACTTAAACTCAGAATAGTTTGAAAAGTTTTCTAAAGCTAGCGAGGCTCCAATACAGCTAACATTTGCGCCTGTATCTAATAGACCCAGCTCAGTAAACTGAAAAAAACTAACTTCAGCATAGCAACGCGAATCATTTTTATCGTTAATTATTGCTGAAATTAAAAACTTTCTATATTTTCTTAGCTTTTTGTAGTAAGCTTTGCAACGCAAAGCACTCCTAGTTTTTAAAGGACTTATTTCACTAAAAATCCTATGTTTTACTTCCAGATAGTTTTTGAGGCGTTCATGGTAAGGTAGCATGTGCAGGGGCTTGATATGTTCATTTTGAACAGACTTTAAATTGGATTCGGGCGAAGGAGCTTCAGGGATGATAGCGTTGATCGCCTCTTCTGATCTCAATTTGTCTTTGCAGGGGGCATCCTGTTGTTGTTGGACGCACCCTTCTGTCGGTTTTCCGACGCGCGTTGGATACAAGTCTTACATTGTGGCTTATACACATTAAGTGCACCACACCCATAACAAAACACGCGACGCTCCGCTAAACAATTTTCCCACACATGTCCTGGGGTATCGCAGTTCCAACAGCGTATATTTGACTGATGGACAGCAGCAATTTCAGGTTCCATGTCCTCAATCTGACTGTTTTTGTCATCGAGCTCAGCAACTGTATACATTGGTCGCCTCTGAAAGGGCTGCTTGGGACGAGAACTACTTTCCCTTTGGCTACTAGTTTCAGCAACTAAATTTTCATGCATCTGGACCAATTTTCGAAGCTGACCTACTGAATGCACCGGCTGATATAATAGCTGGTGACGCGCTTCGGGAAGAAGATTGTTTTTAAGAATTTCAATCAGTTCTTCTTCGTCGATTCGAACTGAAGATTTGTCGATAAGCGACACAATCCCTTCATAAAAATTTGTGAAAGATTCACCTACTTTTTGTTTTCGAGAGCGTATTAACTCTTTACTCGCAAATTCGGATCGATAGTCCGTGTACTGCTGACGTAGCGCAAAACAAAAATCTGACCAAATGATACGGTCCACCTTCTTATGGTATCTCCAGTACCAATTTCTTGCCCTTCCGGCGAAAAGTATATGCATATGCTTGCACAAAGCCTCCATATCTCCATCTAATGTGTCCTCAGCCAATACTTTTACCCTGTACATAAATTCGTCTACCCCTAAGCCCTCCTCAGTACCATCAAACTGAATATTCCATTTTTGTATTATTTGGGCAACTTTACTCGGATGGACTGATGTCTGACTTGACGGTGACATTTGAACAGACGGACGCGGTAAAGCATTAGGCGGAGATCGATTGCTTAAATTCAAAGACGACATTAATCGAGTTACGGTTTGCTCGATCATATTTTGTATAGTAGAATAATCAACTGGGGCGTGATCTTCGCGACGATTGGTACCTGCCCGATAAGGACGACCTCGTCTTCTAGTGTTCATTCCACGTGAAGGAGGATGTTCATTCGGGTTGGTGCCAATACTGTTATCTAATTCAACTAACGGCTCTTCACTCACCTCTAACGCACGCTGATCTGACGTGACTCTTTGAGTATCTACGTCTTTTAAAGCTTTGGCCAAGTTTCGAGTCACTGCACGAGTACTTGGACCTGGGACTGACGGATCTGCTTGCTTCGATGGAGGCGAACAATTTCCTATAACTACCTTCAAATCTTGTACATTTATCACAGCTGCACAATTAGGACAAGTGTTGCGATCATTCAACCACTCTTCCAGGCAACGCTTATGATAAATATGTTTACAATTCGTGATATAGCAAGACTGTGTATTTGTCAAAATCTGACCACATATGTCGCAATTCTTCCCCGCATCATCCGAAGATGCGGAATTACGTTGCGGACTACGAGCAAGAGGCATAGTGGCTTCAACTATTATCTCAAAACGGTTCTACAAACAGAAATCCTAAATTTTTTTATAAAAAAAAAGTTTGATAATTCAAAGCTAATAATGAATTGTTTTGGTTAATATAAATAGGGAGGAAGTCAATTTCATATTTTTTAAGTTCTGGTATAAACACATAAGGAATACAAACTGGGCTATTGCATCTAACCTCCGATATCAAATTGGCGAAGCAACATTCATCAATGAAGTAATGTACTTATTACAACATTAATGTACCACATCGACCAACTTTTATTATCGGGAATGAAAACCCGATTATAAATTTATTGTCATATTATCTTGAAAATGTAGGGTATCCATCATCGGCAGGGTATCCAATCTTAGCTAAATACACAAGATTCCAGAAGCGGACCTATATTCTTAAAATCACATGTAGTTCAATAAAGATATAAAAGGTTTTCGAAAAACAAACGAGCTATTGTGAAAACAGATCTTAATCCCGATGGTTTTGTTTGTGTTTAAATGAGTGTGCTTGTAAAGAAAATGAGTTGTCGGCAATGCATCCGCTCTCAGGCAAATGCTAGAGTTCCAATACAACTACATTTAATTTACCACTCTATAAACGAACTATCTAACTAACTATCGTTAGCGTATCGGATATTCACAACATAAAAATGCGGCTACTAGCTTCGTATAAAAGTAAACTCTAGTCTAGTATGCCTCATTTTGGAGTCGGTACACTGAAAGCATATAATCTTTGAAGATTACTACGCTCACTACCTCATAAGATCGCATAATATCGCCAAAGACCAACGCTCCTCAGTGCCCCACGTTGGGCGCCATAAAATTTGTAGTGGTGTGCGGGTTTGTGTATCGGCCGCCGAGTGCTATATATTCTGCTACTACACTGCTTGTCATAGATTTAAAGATAACGGGCGGGATCTCCTGGTCCCTTAGCTCATTCGGGAGTGTGGGGGGGTTCTTTGCTATCTCTAAAATCTCCCAAACACAAATTTTAGTTGTTAAGATCCCTAAAGATGGTCAACATGACCGAAGTGAAGGGGAAGGGGGGAAGACGAACACAGAGTTTGTACTTATACCAGAAAAAATATGAAGAGGCGAGGCCTTAGGTGACAATTGGCACCCGCTTCTCCACCCAACCCTACCATGGTTTTTAATTTAAAATTTGTAAAAACCCCCATCAAAAAAATCAGACGACTTCCTACCCCATTATATTAACCAGCTTTGCTAGACTTTTTAAGATTGCATGATTCCTCTAATAACTAATGTAACTGGTTGAATTCATTTTTTTCAAATTTATTGTAGAGTACGCAGACTCAAAAAAAACAAAGTTCTTATAACTAATATTCAATACTTATATATAAAATTTTTCATTGCGACAATTCTTTTTCCATTTCAATAATAATTTTTTCTACTTCTCTTACAACTATGGGTTTATTATTTTTTTTTTTTTGCTATTTTTATTTATTTAAAACATTGTTTCTCTTTTCTTCTTCTCTCTTTGTCTAATACCTATTGATTTATTTTTAATTTTTGATTTAAAAAAAAATTTCTATATATACATTTGTTTATAAATTTCTTTTGTTGTTGTTTAATTTCATTTAAAAAAAAATTTTAAATACTTTATTTATTTATATACATATTTTTTTTTCTTTTTCTTTTATATTATTAATTTTTATTTTTCTAGCATTATTAATTTTATTTATTATAGTACTACTTATTATTTATTTATTTATTGAATCTCATTTAAATTTATTAAAATTTCTTTTTTTTTCAGTGTAGAAAAAATATTTTTTTCTTTTCATTCATGTTTATATTGGCTGCATCAAAAAAACAAATCAATTCACAGAAATAATATAATAATATACAAGAATAGAAAAACGCAAGAAACCAAAATTTTTATTCATTGTTGTATTTAAAAATTGTTTTTTTTTTTTTTTTTTTTTTTTTTTTTTTTTTTTATTAAAATTTTTCCATAATTTTTTTTTTTTTTTCTTTTTTGTTTAAATAAATTTAAAATTTTTCTTTATTTACTTTTTTTTCAAATTATTGGGGACAAGGGCATATTGGGGTTAATCACTTACATTTTGCTTTATTCCCGCGACGAAAGGCCTTTCTGTGTGGTCAGCTGTTAAGTGTAGAAATGGGGTATAATTGCGGGCGGGGAGGAACAACACAAAATTGGATTTTTTTTTTTTTTTTTTTTTTTTTTTTCACATCTGTTAGCTATCTAATTATTGAATTTTTATTTATTTAAGCATATAAAATTTTTCTTTTCTTTTTTTTTTTTGTTACGTTTTCGTTAAAGGGTATTAACTGTGTGATTCATTTTTTTTTTTCTTTTGATGCTGTACTTTGCTTTATGTTTCTTATTTATTCATTTCCACTTATTTATTCAAATACATATATTTATTGATATATATTTATTTATTGATATATATATATTTATTTATTGGTTTCGTTTTTGTGTGTTAGTTATATATATATAGTAATTATAGATTTTTATGATAGAGCTTTTAAACCACTAATTTTTTTCTGATTTCTTTAACTTAACATTTCTCTCGAAAAAAAAATAACTTTGCACTTGCCGTCGGCAATTTAACTATCTTGCACAAATTCTTCTCTTCTTTTATTTTAAGTTCTTTTCTTAATACTTCGTAGTTTTTTTTTTTTTTTATATATATGCAAATACTACTCTATTGCAGAATTTCTATTTCATTAGTTATATTTTTTCACGTTTTTTTTCAGAACTTAATATGGTTGTTTTTTTTTTGTTCCACGCACTAAAGTTTCTTTTATTTTGTTGGTTTTTTTTTTCGGTTTTTTTTTTCTTCTTTGATGCTGCCCTTCCTCTCCCCCGTCGTTTCGGCGTTATGCTGCTCTGCCGGCTATTTTGTACCCTAACTTCCGCTTCAAGGTGACCCTTGCTGGCGTGAAGTTAGGGTATCTAATGAGAGAAAAAAATGGACAAAAGTCCACTAAAAAAATTGAAAATCTCACTTAGTTACTTGATTTTTTTCTGAACTCTTACTCTACGTACCTGATATATATATATATGTATATATATAAATAAATGTATATATATGTTTAACATATACTTTTGGGACGGCAGCTGCGCGCTGCAAAGTTGATTCAATGCAATGCAAAAAGAACAAACGCGATCGCTTGCACTTTCTTATTTATTGGGTTCGGGAGTTTTATGTTGTCAACTTTTTTTTTCTTTAGTTAAATATTTTTTTGTTAAATAGGTTAATTTTTTTTTAAATTTTAAGCAGAACCAAAGTGTGACTTGATGATCTCGTGCCGGAAAAGAACTATTTGCCCCATGTGGCTCTTTTTATAGTCCCACATTCCAGTCTCCGCTCTTCCTCTTCCTGGAAAGTGAGAAGCGAAGATGGGTGCAATTCGCCCGCTGAGTCCCAAAGCTTTGAGAGTCTCTCTCAAAAGCTCGCTCTCGAGGCTCGCTTTTGGGAAGCTCAGCGGTCATTGCAGTGCAGGCGACACATTTGTCGCAATTGATATGCACTGCAATTATTTTGGTACACTACTCTGCTACGACCATTACATATCCGAAGTGAGAGACATGGAATTTCGGTATTTTTTTTAGTATTTTTTTGGTATTTTTTCTTTATGATGATGGATGATATCAAATTTTAGAAACTAAACAAGATAAACCATTATATTGTACACTAGACTTTAAAATATAATATTTTTCAACTTAATTAACAATGTGTTATTCAAATAGTCATCATTTGTCAGCACTCAGTTTATCCGAAGTGAGAGACATGGAATTTCGGTATTTTTAGTATTTTTTTGTAATTTTTTCTTTATGATGATGGATGATATCAAATTTTAGAAACTAAACAAGATAAACCATTATATTGTACACTAGACTTTAAAATATAATATTTTTCAACTTAATTAACAATGTGTTATTCAAATAGTCATGATTTGTCAGGAATTTCGGTATTTTTAGTATTTTTTTGGTATTTTTTCTTTATGATGATGGATGATATCAAATTTTAGAAACTAAACAAGATAAACCATTATATTGTACACTAGACTTTAAAATATAATATTTTTCAACTTAATTAACAATGTGTTATTCAAATAGGCATCATTTGTCAGCACTCAGTTTATCCGAAGTGAGAGACATGGAATTTCGGTATTTTTAGTATTTTTTTGGTATTTTTTCTTTATGATGATGATATCAAATTTTAGAAACTAAACAAGATAAACCATTATATTGTACACTAGACTTTAAAATATAATATTTTTCAACTTAATTAACAATGATGTGTTATTCAAATAGACATCATTTCTCAGCGCTCAGTTTATCCGAAGTGAGAGACATGGAATTTCGGTATTTTTAGTATTTTTTTGGTATTTTTTCTTTATTGATTATTTAATCATTGCTAATGTCGCTGTATTCATAATCTATCAATATACACATCATCCATTAAGCTAATATTCCATTTATTAATCATTTATCTAGCATCAGTCATTCATTGGTGCGCCACATTGATTTCGATAAATAATTATCGATTTCGATAACTTTTTCGATAACATTTATCGATTTCGATAACTTTTCCGATAACAATTTATCGATTTCGATAACTTTTTCGATAACATACTCCCAGCAGGCCAAGATAAATTATTGTATTGTGCACTAAGCTTTAAAATATAATATTTTTCAACTTAATTAACAATGTGTTATTCAAATAGTCATCATTTGTCAGCGCCCAGTTTATCCGAAGTGAGAGACATGGAATTTCGGTATTTTTAGTATTTTTTTGGTATTTTTTCTTTATTGATTATTTAATCATTGCTAATGTTGCTGTATTCATAATCTATCAATATACACATCATCCATTAAGCTAATATTCCATTTATTAATCATTCATCTAGCATCAGTCATTCATTGGTGCGCCACATTGATTTCGATAAATAATTATCGATTTCGATAACTTTTTCGATAACATTTATCGATTTCGATAACTTTTTCGATAACATACTCACAGCAGGCCAAGATAAACTATTGTATTGTGCACTAAGCTTTAAAATATAATATTTTTCAACTTAATTAACAATGTGTTATTCAAATAGTCATCATTTGTCAGCGCCCAGTTTATCCGAAGTGAGAGACATGGAATTTCGGTATTTTTTTAGTATTTTTTTGGTATTTTTTCTTTATGATGATGGATGATATCAAATTTTAGAAACTAAACATGATAAACTATTGTATTGTGCACTAAGCTTTAAAATATAATATTTTTCAACTTAATTAACAATGTGTTATTCAAATAGTCATCATTTGTCAGCGCCCAGTTTATCCGAAGTGAGAGACATGGAATTTCGGTATTTTTTTAGTATTTTTTTGGTATTTTTTCTTTATTGATTATTTAATCATTGCTAATGTCGCTGTATTCATAATCTATCAATATACACATCATCCATTAAGCTAATATTCCATTTATTAATCATTTATCTAGCATCAGTCATTCATTGGTGCGCCTACATTGATTTCGATAAATAATTATCGATTTCGATAACTTTTTCGATAACATTTATCGATTTCGATAACTTTTTCGATAACAATTTATCGATTTCGATAACTTTTTCGATAACATACTCACAGCAGGCCAAGATAAACTATTGTATTGTGCACTAAGCTTTAAAATATAATATTTTTCAACTTAATTAACAATGTGTTATTCAAATAGTCATCATTTGTCAGCGCCCAGTTTATCCGAAGTGAGAGACATGGAATTTCGGTATTTTTTTAGTATTTTTTTGGTATTTTTTCTTTATGATGATGGATGATATCAAATTTTAGAAACTAAACATGATAAACTATTGTATTGTGCACTAAGCTTTAAAATATAATATTTTTCAACTTAATTAACAATGTGTTATTCAAATAGTCATCATTTGTCAGCACTCAGTTTATCCGAAGTGAGAGACATGGAATTTCGGTATTTTTTTAGTATTTTTTGGTATTTTTTCTTTATGATGATGGATGATATCAAATTTTAGAAACTAAACATGATAAACTATTATATTGTACACTAAGCTTTAAAATATAATATTTTTCAACTTAATTAACAATGTGTTATTCAAATAGTCATCATTTGTCAGCGCCCAGTTTATCCGAAGTGAGAGACATGGAATTTCGGTATTTTTTTAGTATTTTTTTGGTATTTTTTCTTTATTGATTATTTAATCATTGCTAATGTCGCTGTATTCATAATCTATCAATATACACATCATCAATTAAGCAAATAATCCATTTATTAATCATTTATCTATCATCAGTCATTCATTGGTGCGCCTCATTGATTTCGATAAATAATTATCGATTTCGATAACTTTTTCGATAACAAGTTATCGATTTCGATAACTTTTCGATAACAATTTATCGATTTCGATAACTTTTTCGATAACATACTCACAGCAGGCCAAGATAAACTATTGTATTGTGCACTAAGCTTTAAAATATAATATTTTTCAACTTAATTAACAATGTGTTATTCAAATAGTCATCATTTGTCAGCACTCAGTTTATCCGAAGTGAGAGACATGGAATTTCGGTATTTTTTTAGTATTTTTTTGGTATTTTTTCTTTATGATGATGGATGATATCAAATTTTAGAAACTAAACATGATAAACTATTGTATTGTGCACTAAGCTTTAAAATATAATATTTTTCAACTTAATTAACAATGTGTTATTCAAATAGTCATCATTTGTCAGCACTCAGTTTATCCGAAGTGAGAGACATGGAATTTCGGTATTTTTTTAGTATTTTTTTGGTATTTTTTCTTTATTGATTATTTAATCATTGCTAATGTCGCTGTATTCATAATCTGTCAATATACACATCATCCATTAAGCTAATATTCCATTTATTAATCATTTACCTAGCATCAGTCATTCATTGGTGCGCTACATTGATTCCGATAAATAATTATCGATTTCGATAACTTTTTCGATAACATTTATCGATTTCGATAACTTTTTCGGTATTTTTTTAGTATTTTTTCTTTATGATGATGGATGATATCAAATTTTAGAAACTAAACATGATAAACTATTATATTGTACACTAAGCTTTTAAATATAATATTTTTCAACTTAATTAACAATGTGTTATTCAAATAGTCATCATTTGTCAGCACTCAGTTTATCCGAAGTGAGAGACATGGAATTTCGGTATTTTTTTAGTATTTTTTTGGTATTTTTTCTTTATGATGATGGATGATATCAAATTTTAGAAACTAAACATGATAAACTATTGTATTGTGCACTAAGCTTTAAAATATAATATTTTTCAACTTAATTAACAATGTGTTATTCAAATAGTCATTTGTCAGCGCCCAGTTTAGCCGAAGTGAGAGACATGGAATTTCGGTATTTTTTTAGTATTTTTTTGGTATTTTTTCTTTATTGATTATTTAATCATTGCTAATGTCGCTGTATTCATAATCTATCAATATACACATCATCAATTAAGCAAATAATCCATTTATTAATCATTTATCTATCATCAGTCATTCATTGGTGCGCTACATTGATTTCGATAAATAAGTATCGATTTCGATAACTTTTTCGATAACATTTATCGATTTCGATAACTTTTTTCGATAACAATTTATCGATTTCGATAACTTTTTTCGATAACATACTCACAGCAGGCCAAGATAAACTATTGTATTGTGCACTAAGCTTTAAAATATAATATTTTTCAACTTAATTTACAATGTGTTATTCAAATAGTCATCATTTGTCAGCGCCCAGTTTAGCCGAAGTGAGAGACATGGAATTTCGGTATTTTTTTAGTATTTTTTTGGTATTTTTTCTTTATGATGATGGATGATATCAAATTTTAGAAACTAAACATGATAAACTATTGTATTGTGCACTAAGCTTTAAAATATAATATTTTTCAACTTAATTAACAATGTGTTATTCAAATAGTCATCATTTGTCAGCGCCCAGTTTATCCGAAGTGAGAGACATGGAATTTCGGTATTTTTTTTAGTATTTTTTTGGTATTTTTTCTTTATTGATTATCTAATCATTGCTAATGTCGCTGTATTCATAATCTATCAATATACACATCATCAATTAAGCAAATAATCCATTTATTAATCATTTATCTATCATCAGTCATTCATTGGTGCGCCTCATTGATTTCGATAAATAATTATCGATTTCGATAACTTTTTCGATAACAAGTTATCGATTTCGATAACTTTTCGATAACAATTTATCGATTTCGATAACTTTTTCGATAACATACTCACAGCAGGCCCAGATAAACTATTGTATTGTGCACTAAGCTTTAAAATATAATATTTTTCAACTTAATTAACAATGTGTTATTCAAATAGTCATCATTTGTCAGCACTCAGTTTATCCGAAGTGAGAGACATGGAATTTCGGTATTTTTTTAGTATTTTTTTGGTATTTTTTCTTTATGATGATGGATGATATCAAATTTTAGAAACTAAACATGATAAACTATTGTATTGTGCACTAAGCTTTAAAATATAATATTTTTCAACTTAATTAACAATGTGTTATTCAAATAGTCATCATTTGTCAGCGCCCAGTTTAGCCGAAGTGAGAGACATGGAATTTCGGTATTTTTTTAGTATTTTTTTGGTATTTTTTCTTTATGATGATGGATGATATCAAATTTTAGAAACTAAACATGATAAACTATTGTATTGTGCACTAAGCTTTAAAATATAATATTTTTCAACTTAATTAACAATGTGTTATTCAAATAGTCATCATTTGTCAGCACTCAGTTTATCCGAAGTGAGAGACATGGAATTTCGGTATTTTTTTAGTATTTTTTTGGTATTTTTTCTTTATTGATTATTTAATCATTGCTAATGTCGCTGTATTCATAATCTGTCAATATACACATCATCCATTAAGCTAATATTCCATTTATTAATCATTTACCTAGCATCAGTCATTCATTGGTGCGCTACATTGATTTCGATAAATAATTATCGATTTCGATAACTTTTCGATAACAATTTATCGATTTCGATAACTTTTTCGATAACAATTTATCGATTTCGATAACTTTTTCGATAACATACTCACAGCAGTCCAAGATAAACTATTGTATTGTGCACTAAGCTTTAAAATATAATATTTTTCAACTTAATTAACAATGTGTTATTCAAATAGTCATCATTTGTCAGCGCCCAGTTTAGCCGAAGTGAGAGACATGGAATTTCGGTATTTTTTTAGTATTTTTTTGGTATTTTTTCTTTATGATGATGGATGATATCAAATTTTAGAAACTAAACATGATAAACTATTGTATTGTGCACTAAGCTTTAAAATATAATATTTTTCAACTTAATTAACAATGTGTTATTCAAATAGTCATCATTTGTCAGCGCCCAGTTTATCCGAAGTGAGAGACATGGAATTTCGGTATTTTTTTAGTATTTTTTTGGTATTTTTTCTTTATTGATTATTTAATCATTGCTAATGTCGCTGTATTCATAATCTATCAATATACACATCATCAATTAAGCAAATAATCCATTTATTAATCATTTATCTATCATCAGTCATTCATTGGTGCGCCTCATTGATTTCGATAAATAATTATCGATTTCGATAACTTTTTCGATAACAATTTATCGATTTCGATAACTTTTTCGATAACAATTTATCGATTTCGATAACTTTTTCGATAACATACTCACAGCAGGCCCAGATAAACTATTGTATTGTGCACTAAGCTTTAAAATATAATATTTTTCAACTTAATTAACAATGTGTTATTCAAATAGTCATCATTTGTCAGCGCCCAGTTTATCCGAAGTGAGAGACATGGAATTTCGGTATTTTTTTAGTATTTTTTTGGTATTTTTTCTTTATGATGATGGATGATATCAAATTTTAGAAACTAAACATGATAAACTATTGTATTGTGCACTAAGCTTTAAAATATAATATTTTTCAACTTAATTAACAATGTGTTATTCAAATAGTCATCATTTGTCAGCGCCCAGTTTATCCGAAGTGAGAGACATGGAATTTCGGTATTTTTTTTAGTATTTTTTTGGTATTTTTTCTTTATTGATTATTTAATCATTGCTAATGTCGCTGTATTCATAATCTATCAATATACACATCATCAATTAAGCAAATAATCCATTTATTAATCATTTATCTATCATCAGTCATTCATTGGTGCGCCTCATTGATTTCGATAAATAATTATCGATTTCGATAACTTTTTCGATAACAAGTTATCGATTTCGATAACTTTTCGATAACAATTTATCGATTTCGATAACTTTTTCGATAACATACTCACAGCAGGCCCAGATAAACTATTGTATTGTGCACTAAGCTTTAAAATATAATATTTTTCAACTTAATTAACAATGTGTTATTCAAATAGTCATCATTTGTCAGCACTCAGTTTATCCGAAGTGAGAGACATGGAATTTCGGTATTTTTTTAGTATTTTTTTGGTATTTTTTCTTTATGATGATGGATGATATCAAATTTTAGAAACTAAACATGATAAACTATTGTATTGTGCACTAAGCTTTAAAATATAATATTTTTCAACTTAATTAACAATGTGTTATTCAAATAGTCATCATTTGTCAGCACTCAGTTTATCCGAAGTGAGAGACATGGAATTTCGGTATTTTTTTAGTATTTTTTTGGTATTTTTTCTTTATTGATTATTTAATCATTGCTAATGTCGCTGTATTCATAATCTATCAATATACACATCATCCATTAAGCTAATATTCCATTTATTAATCATTTACCTAGCATCAGTCATTCATTGGTGCGCTACATTGATTTCGATAAATAATTATCGATTTCGATAACTTTTTCGATAACATTTATCGATTTCGATAACTTTTTCGATAACAATTTATCGATTTCGATAACTTTTTCGATAACATACTCACAGCAGCCAAGATAAACTATTGTATTGTGCACTAAGCTTTAAAATATAATATTTTTCAACTTAATTAACAATGTGTTATTCAAATAGTCATCATTTGTCAGCGTTTCGAAGTGAGTATCTATTAGTTTTTGGTATTTTTGATATGGATGATTTCGATATTTTTAGATAAGTTTTGTTTGTGTGTTTATTATTTTTATTTTTGTGTTTTATGTATTTTGTGATCGAAGTGAGAGACATGGAATTTCGGTATTTTTTTTTTTGGTATTTTTTCTTTATGATGATGGATGATATCAAATTTTAGAAACTAAACATGATAAACTATTGTATTGTGCACTAAGCTTTAAAATATAATATTTTTCAACTTAATTAACAATGTGTTATTCAAATAGTCATCATTTGTCAGCGCCCAGTTTATCCGAAGTGAGAGACATGGAATTTCGGTATTTTTTTAGTATTTTTTTGGTATTTTTTCTTTATTGATTATTTAATCATTGCTAATGTCGCTGTATTCATAATCTATCAATATACACATCATCCATTAAGCTAATATTCCATTTATTAATCATTTATCTAGCATCAGTCATTCATTGGTGCGCCACATTGATTTCGATAAATAATTATCGATTTCGATAACTTTTTCGATAACAATTTATCGATTTCGATAACTTTTTCGATAACAATTTATCGATTTCGATAACTTTTTCGATAACATACTCACAGCAGGCCAAGATAAACTATTGTATTGTGCACTAAGCTTTAAAATATAATATTTTTCAACTTAATTAACAATGTGTTATTCAAATAGTCATCATTTGTCAGCGCCCAGTTTATCCGAAGTGAGAGACATGGAATTTCGGTATTTTTTTAGTATTTTTTTGGTATTTTTTCTTTATGATGATGGATGATATCAAATTTTAGAAACTAAACATGATAAACTATTGTATTGTGCACTAAGCTTTAAAATATAATATTTTTCAACTTAATTAACAATGTGTTATTCAAATAGTCATCATTTGTCAGCGCCCAGTTTATCCGAAGTGAGAGACATGGAATTTCGGTATTTTTTTAGTATTTTTTTGGTATTTTTTCTTTATTGATTATTTAATCATTGCTAATGTCGCTGTATTCATAATCTATCAATATACACATCATCCATTAAGCTAATATTCCATTTATTAATCATTTATCTAGCATCAGTCATTCATTGGTGCGCTACATTGATTTCGATAAATAATTATCGATTTCGATAACTTTTTCGATAACATTTATCGATTTCGATAACTTTTTCGATAACAATTTATCGATTTCGATAACTTTTTCGATAACATACTCACAGCAGGCCAAGATAAACTATTGTATTGTGCACTAAGCTTTAAAATATAATATTTTTCAACTTAATTAACAATGTGTTATTCAAATAGTCATCATTTGTCAGCGCCCAGTTTATCCGAAGTGAGAGACATGGAATTTCGGTATTTTTTTAGTATTTTTTTGGTATTTTTTCTTTATGATGATGGATGATATCAAATTTTAGAAACTAAACATGATAAACTATTGTATTGTGCACTAAGCTTTAAAATATAATATTTTTCAACTTAATTAACAATGTGTTATTCAAATAGTCATCATTTGTCAGCACTCAGTTTATCCGAAGTGAGAGACATGGAATTTCGGTATTTTTTTAGTATTTTTTTGGTATTTTTTCTTTATTGATTATTTAATCATTGCTAATGTCGCTGTATTCATAATCTATCAATATACACATCATCCATTAAGCTAATATTCCATTTATTAATCATTTATCTAGCATCAGTCATTCATTGGTGCGCTACATTGATTTCGATAAATAATTATCGATTTCGATAACTTTTTCGATAACATTTATCGATTTCGATAACTTTTTCGATAACAATTTATCGATTTCGATAACTTTTTCGATAACATACTCACAGCAGGCCAAGATAAACTATTGTATTGTGCACTAAGCTTTAAAATATAATATTTTTCAACTTAATTAACAATGTGTTATTCAAATAGTCATCATTTGTCAGCGCCCAGTTTATCCGAAGTGAGAGACATGGAATTTCGGTATTTTTTTAGTATTTTTTTGGTATTTTTTCTTTATGATGATGGATGATATCAAATTTTAGAAACTAAACATGATAAACTATTGTATTGTGCACTAAGCTTTAAAATATAATATTTTTCAACTTAATTAACAATGTGTTATTCAAATAGTCATCATTTGTCAGCACCCAGTTTATCCGAAGTGAGAGACATGGAATTTCGGTATTTTTTTAGTATTTTTTTGGTATTTTTTCTTTATGATGATGGATGATATCAAATTTTAGAAACTAAACATGATAAACTATTGTATTGTGCACTAAGCTTTAAAATATAATATTTTTAACTTAATTAACAATGTGTTATTCAAATAGTCATATTTGTCAGCACTCAGTTTATCCGAAGTGAGAACATGGAATTTCGGTATTTTTTTAGTATTTTTTTGGTATTTTTTCTTTATTGATTATTTAATCATTGCTAATGTCGCTGTATTCATAATCTATCAATATACACATCATCCATTAAGCAAATAATCCATTTATTAATCATTTATCTATCATCAGTCATTCATTGGTGCGCCTACATTGATTTCGATAAATAATTATCGATTTCGATAACTTTTTCGATAACAATTTATCGATTTCGATAACTTTTTCGATAACAATTTATCGATTTCGATAACTTTTTCGATAACATACTCACAGCAGGCCAAGATAAACTATTGTATTGTGCACTAAGCTTTAAAATATAATATTTTTCAACTTAATTAACAATGTGTTATTCAAATAGTCATCATTTGTCAGCGCTCAGTTTATCCGAAGTGAGAGACATGGAATTTCGGTATTTTTTTAGTATTTTTTTGGTATTTTTTCTTTATGATGATGGATGATATCAAATTTTAGAAACTAAACATGATAAACTATTGTATTGTGCACTAAGCTTTAAAATATAATATTTTTCAACTTAATTAACAATGTGTTATTCAAATAGTCATCATTTGTCAGCACCCAGTTTATCCGAAGTGAGAGACATGGAATTTCGGTATTTTTTTAGTATTTTTTTGGTATTTTTTCTTTATTGATTATTTAATCATTGCTAATGTCGCTGTATTCATAATCTATCAATATACACATCATCCATTAAGCTAATATTCCATTTATTAATCATTTATCTAGCATCAGTCATTCATTGGTGCGCCACATTGATTTCGATAAATAATTATCGATTTCGATAACTTTTTCGATAACATTTATCGATTTCGATAACTTTTTCGATAACAATTTATCGATTTCGATAACTTTTTCGATAACATACTCACAGCAGGCCAAGATAAACTATTGTATTGTGCACTAAGCTTTAAAATATAATATTTTTCAACTTAATTAACAATGTGTTATTCAAATAGTCATCATTTGTCAGCGCCCAGTTTATCCGAAGTGAGAGACATGGAATTTCGGTATTTTTTTAGTATTTTTTTGGTATTTTTTCTTTATGATGATGGATGATATCAAATTTTAGAAACTAAACATGATAAACTATTGTATTGTGCACTAAGCTTTAAAATATAATATTTTTCAACTTAATTAACAATGTGTTATTCAAATAGTCATCATTTGTCAGCGCCCAGTTTAGCCGAAGTGAGAGACATGGAATTTCGGTATTTTTTTAGTATTTTTTTGGTATTTTTTCTTTATTGATTATTTAATCATTGCTAATGTCGCTGTATTCATAATCTATCAATATACACATCATCCATTAAGCTAATATTCCATTTATTAATCATTTATCTAGCATCAGTCATTCATTGGTGCGCCTACATTGATTTCGATAAATAATTATCGATTTCGATAACTTTTTCGATAACAATTTATCGATTTCGATAACTTTTTCGATAACAATTTATCGATTTCGATAACTTTTTCGATAACATACTCACAGCAGGCCAAGATAAACTATTGTATTGTGCACTAAGCTTTAAAATATAATATTTTTCAACTTAATTAACAATGTGTTATTCAAATAGTCATCATTTGTCAGCGCCCAGTTTATCCGAAGTGAGAGACATGGAATTTCGGTATTTTTTTAGTATTTTTTTGGTATTTTTTCTTTATGATGATGGATGATATCAAATTTTAGAAACTAAACATGATAAACTATTGTATTGTGCACTAAGCTTTAAAATATAATATTTTTCAACTTAATTAACAATGTGTTATTCAAATAGTCATCATTTGTCAGCGCTCAGTTTATCCGAAGTGAGAGACATGGAATTTCGGTATTTTTTTAGTATTTTTTTGGTATTTTTTCTTTATGATGATGGATGATATCAAATTTTAGAAACTAAACATGATAAACTATTGTATTGTGCACTAAGCTTTAAAATATAATATTTTTCAACTTAATTAACAATGTGTTATTCAAATAGTCATCATTTGTCAGCACTCAGTTTATCCGAAGTGAGAGACATGGAATTTCGGTATTTTTTAGTATTTTTTTGGTATTTTTTCTTTATGATGATGGATGATATCAAATTTTAGAAACTAAACATGATAAACTATTTATTGTCACTAAGCTTTAAAATATAATATTTTTTAACTTAATTAACAATGTGTTATTCAAATAGTCATATTTGTCAGCCTATTTTCAATATATTTGTTTTTTTTATGATATGATGATTCAATTTAGAAACTAAACTGATTTTTATTCTAACTTTAATATAATATTTTTAACTTAATTAACAATGTGTTATTCAAATAGTCATATTTGTCAGCCTCAGTTTATCCGAAGTGAGAGACATGGAATTTCGGTATTTTTTTGGTATTTTTTCTTTATGATGATGGATGATATCAAATTTTAGAAACTAAACATGATAAACTATTGTATTGTGCACTAAGCTTTAAAATATAATATTTTTCAACTTAATTAACAATGTGTTATTCAAATAGTCATAATTTGTCAGCACTCAGTTTATCCGAAGTGAGAGACATGGAATTTCGGTATTTTTTTAGTATTTTTTTGGTATTTTTTCTTTATTGATTATTTAATCATTGCTAATGTCGCTGTATTCATAATCTATCAATATACACATCATCCATTAAGCTAATATTCCATTTATTAATCATTTATCTAGCATCAGTCATTCATTGGTGCGCCACATTGATTTCGATAAATAATTATCGATTTCGATAACTTTTTCGATAACATTTATCGATTTCGATAACTTTTTCGATAACAATTTATCGATTTCGATAACTTTTTCGATAACATACTCACAGCAGGCCAAGGTAAACTATTGTATTGTGCACTAAGCTTTAAAATATAATATTTTTCAACTTAATTAACAATGTGTTATTCAAATAGTCATCATTTGTCAGCGCCCAGTTTATCCGAAGTGAGAGACATGGAATTTCGGTATTTTTTTAGTATTTTTTTGGTATTTTTTCTTTATGATGATGGATGATATCAAATTTTAGAAACTAAACATGATAAACTATTGTATTGTGCACTAAGCTTTAAAATATAATATTTTTCAACTTAATTAACAATGTGTTATTCAAATAGTCATCATTTGTCAGCGCCCAGTTTATCCGAAGTGAGAGACATGGAATTTCGGTATTTTTTTAGTATTTTTTTGGTATTTTTTCTTTATTGATTATTTAATCATTGCTAATGTCGCTGTATTCATAATCTATCAATATACACATCATCCATTAAGCTAATATTCCATTTATTAATCATTTATCTAGCATCAGTCATTCATTGGTGCGCCACATTGATTTCGATAAATAATTATCGATTTCGATAACTTTTTCGATAACATTTATCGATTTCGATAACTTTTTCGATAACAATTTATCGATTTCGATAACTTTTTCGATAACATACTCACAGCAGGCCAAGATAAACTATTGTATTGTGCACTAAGCTTTAAAATATAATATTTTTCAACTTAATTAACAATGTGTTATTCAAATAGTCATCATTTGTCAGCACCCAGTTTATCCGAAGTGAGAGACATGGAATTTCGGTATTTTTTTAGTATTTTTTTGGTATTTTTTCTTTATGATGATGGATGATATCAAATTTTAGAAACTAAACATGATAAACTATTGTATTGTGCACTAAGCTTTAAAATATAATATTTTTCAACTTAATTAACAATGTGTTATTCAAATAGTCATCATTTGTCAGCGCCCAGTTTATCCGAAGTGAGAGACATGGAATTTCGGTATTTTTAGTATTTTTTTGGTATTTTTTCTTTATTGATTATTTAATCATTGCTAATGTCGCTGTATTCATAATCTATCAATATACACATCATCCATTAAGCTAATATTCCATTTATTAATCATTTATCTAGCATCAGTCATTCATTGGTGCGCCACATTGATTTCGATAAATAATTATCGATTTCGATAACTTTTTCGATAACATTTATCGATTTCGATAACTTTTTCGATAACAATTTATCGATTTCGATAACTTTTTCGATAACATACTCACAGCAGGCCAAAATAAACTATTGTATTGTGCACTAAGCTTTAAAATATAATATTTTTCAACTTAATTAACAATGTGTTATTCAAATAGTCATCATTTGTCAGCGCCCAGTTTATCCGAAGTGAGAGACATGGAATTTCGGTATTTTTTAGTATTTTTTTGGTATTTTTTCTTTATGATGATGGATGATATCAAATTTTAGAAACTAAACATGATAAACTATTGTATTGTGCACTAAGCTTTAAAATATAATATTTTTTAACTTAATTAACAATGTGTTATTCAAATAGTCATAATTTGTCAGCACTCAGTTTATCCGAAGTGAGAGACATGGAATTTCGGTATTTTTTTAGTATTTTTTTGGTATTTTTTCTTTATGATGATGGATGATATCAAATTTTAGAAACTAAACATGATAAACTATTGTATTGTGCACTAAGCTTTAAAATATAATATTTTTCAACTTAATTAACAATGTGTTATTCAAATAGTCATCATTTGTCAGCACTCAGTTTATCCGAAGTGAGAGACATGGAATTTCGGTATTTTTTTAGTATTTTTTTGGTATTTTTTCTTTATGATGATGGATGATATCAAATTTTAGAAACTAAACATGATAAACTATTGTATTGTGCACTAAGCTTTAAAATATAATATTTTTCAACTTAATTAACAATGTGTTATTCAAATAGTCATCATTTGTCAGCACTCAGTTTATCCGAAGTGAGAGACATGGAATTTCGGTATTTTTTTAGTATTTTTTTGGTATTTTTTCTTTATGATGATGGATGATATCAAATTTTAGAAACTAAACATGATAAACTATTGTATTGTGCACTAAGCTTTAAAATATAATATTTTTTAACTTAATTAACAATGTGTTATTCAAATAGTCATAATTTGTCAGCACTCAGTTTATCCGAAGTGAGAGACATGGAATTTCGGTATTTTTAGTATTTTTTTGGTATTTTTTCTTTATTGATTATTTAATCATTGCTAATGTCGCTGTATTCATAATCTATCAATATACACATCATCCATTAAGCTAATATTCCATTTATTAATCATTTATCTAGCATCAGTCATTCATTGGTGCGCCACATTGATTTCGATAAATAATTATCGATTTCGATAACTTTTTCGATAACAATTTATCGATTTCGATAACTTTTTCGATAACAATTTATCGATTTCGATAACTTTTTCGATAACATACTCACAGCAGGCCAAGATAAACTATTGTATTGTGCACTAAGCTTTAAAATATAATATTTTTCAACTTAATTAACAATGTGTTATTCAAATAGTCATCATTTGTCAGCGCTCAGTTTATCCGAAGTGAGAGACATGGAATTTCGGTATTCTTTAGTATTTTTTTGGTATTTTTTCTTTATGATGATGGATGATATCAAATTTTAGAAACTAAACATGATAAACTATTGTATTGTGCACTAAGCTTTAAAATATAATATTTTTCAACTTAATTAACAATGTGTTATTCAAATAGTCATCATTTGTCAGCGCCCAGTTTATCCGAAGTGAGAGACATGGAATTTCGGTATTTTTTTAGTATTTTTTTGGTATTTTTTCTTTATTGATTATTTAATCATTGCTAATGTCGCTGTATTCATAATCTATCAATATACACATCATCCATTAAGCTAATATTCCATTTATTAATCATTTATCTAGCATCAGTCATTCATTGGTGCGCCACATTGATTTCGATAAATAATTATCGATTTCGATAACTTTTTCGATAACATTTATCGATTTCGATAACTTTTTCGATAACAATTTATCGATTTCGATAACTTTTTCGATAACATACTCACAGCAGGCCAAGATAAACTATTGTATTGTGCACTAAGCTTTAAAATATAATATTTTTCAACTTAATTAACAATGTGTTATTCAAATAGTCATCATTTGTCAGCGCCCAGTTTATCCGAAGTGAGAGACATGGAATTTCGGTATTTTTAGTATTTTTTTGGTATTTTTTCTTTATGATGATGGATGATATCAAATTTTAGAAACTAAACATGATAAACTATTGTATTGTGCACTAAGCTTTAAAATATAATATTTTTCAACTTAATTAACAATGTGTTATTCAAATAGTCATCATTTGTCAGCGCCCAGTTTATCCGAAGTGAGAGACATGGAATTTCGGTATTTTTTAGTATTTTTTTGGTATTTTTTCTTTATGATGATGGATGATATCAAATTTTAGAAACTAAACATGATAAACTATTGTATTGTGCACTAAGCTTTAAAATATAATATTTTTCAACTTAATTAACAATGTGTTATTCAAATAGTCATCATTTGTCAGCGCCCAGTTTATCCGAAGTGAGAGACATGGAATTTCGGTATTTTTTTAGTATTTTTTTGGTATTTTTTTCTTTATTGATTATTTAATCATTGCTAATGTCGCTGTATTCATAATCTATCAATATACACATCATCCATTAAGCTAATATTCCATTTATTAATCATTTATCTAGCATCAGTCATTCATTGGTGCGCTACATTGATTTCGATAAATAATTATCGATTTCGATAACTTTTTCGATAACAATTTATCGATTTCGATAACTTTTTCGATAACAATTTATCGATTTCGATAACTTTTTCGATAACATACTCACAGCAGGCCAAGATAAACTATTGTATTGTGCACTAAGCTTTAAAATATAATATTTTTCAACTTAATTAACAATGTGTTATTCAAATAGTCATCATTTGTCAGCGCCCAGTTTATCCGAAGTGAGAGACATGGAATTTCGGTATTTTTTTAGTTTTTTTTTGGTATTTTTTCTTTATGATGATGGATGATATCAAATTTTAGAAACTAAACATGATAAACTATTGTATTGTGCACTAAGCTTTAAAATATAATATTTTTCAACTTAATTAACAATGTGTTATTCAAATAGTCATCATTTGTCAGCGCCCAGTTTATCCGAAGTGAGAGACATGGAATTTCGGTATTTTTTTAGTATTTTTTTGGTATTTTTTCTTTATGATGATGGATGATATCAAATTTTAGAAACTAAACATGATAAACTATTGTATTGTGCACTAAGCTTTTAAATATAATATTTTTCAACTTAATTAACAATGTGTTATTCAAATAGTCATCATTTGTCAGCGCCCAGTTTATCCGAAGTGAGAGACATGGAATTTCGGTATTTTTTAGTATTTTTTTGGTATTTTTTCTTTATTGATTATTTAATCATTGCTAATGTCGCTGTATTCATAATCTGTCAATATACACATCATCCATTAAGCTAATATTCCATTTATTAATCATTTATCTAGCATCAGTCATTCATTGGTGCGCCACATTGATTGCGATAAATAATTATCGATTTCGATAACTTTTTCGATAACAATTTATCGATTTCGATAACTTTTTCGATAACATACTCACAGCAGGCCAAGATAAACTATTGTATTGTGCACTAAGCTTTAAAATATAATATTTTTCAACTTAATTAACAATGTGTTATTCAAATAGTCATCATTTGTCAGCGCCCAGTTTATCCGAAGTGAGAGACATGGAATTTCGGTATTTTTTTAGTATTTTTTGGTATTTTTTCTTTATGATGATGGATGATATCAAATTTTAGAAACTAAACATGATAAACTATTATATTGTACACTAGACTTTAAAATATAATATTTTTCAACATAATTAACAATGTGTTATACAAATAGTCATCATTTGTCAGCGCTCAGTTTATCCGAAGTGAGAGACATGGAATTTCGGTATTTTTAGTATTTTTTTGTATTTTTTCTTTAATCTTATTCTTATTGTTAGAGCGGTGTTGGAGGTATTACTCAAGCTGCCAGAGGGCTCCAATTGGCACTCCAACAGTGTGAGACAAATATTGTATATATATAGATGTGGACGAGGGATAATGAGATGCTACGCAGGCATCCTATCGACGACCTGCATGTACATTCTTCTTTGAGAGTGATGTAGAGAAAGTTGCTAGACATGCGAAACGACATAAAGTGGGGAGAGCAAGTCAACAGCACAGAGAACTGATTTATAGAGCGCAGATATACATGACTATAAATATGGCAATTGATTGGAGCTGCTGTAATCTGAAGTCAATTTTACTTTTCCCAAAGACCGTACAACTCCTTGAATTTATTAGCTAGCTGCCCTGCTTTCCCCCCTTCCCCTCTTGCCATCGCTCAAAATATGATCTCTTTCTTGGCTTCTTGGTTTCAACCAGTTTTAATTGTTTAGTTTGAAGCCACGGAAAATGAGACTTACTCTCTGCTGCAATCTAAATTAAAATTGTTATTTGGTTTCCTTACAAGTGAGCAAAATCTAAAAAAAAAATATATATAAAAAATGGAAAAAGAAATCATTTATAAAATAAATTCGTAAACAACTTATCGAAGCTCTAAAAGTGTTAATTAAATAACAAAACTTTTCTTAACCCATATTCATTTATTCATTTATTTCTTACAATTATCCCTCATTCAATTTGGTTTTGAAAGCTTGAAATTTATATTTACATATAGCTAAATATTAAAATTTATAAGCAATTTTTAATAAATATTAATTTCCCGAAAAAATATAGTATTTTAATAGAATATTTCAAATAAAATCGTAAATACAAAAAAAAAATTTATATATTTATTTGAGAGTCAGCGTCTAGCACAGCTAAAGCAAAGCCTTTAGTTGGTTGGCCTGCAGGCGCCCGTTGGCTAACAGCGGCATAACAGCTGGGGAAATTTGCGGCTAACAGCGCCCGTTAAAATGTCCCACACTTGTCAGGCGCCTGGCCTGATAAGAGTCGCGTCGCAGGCCGACTTTGGGTTAGTTGCCAGCGAGCAACCAAACGATATGGACGACGTGCAACAGCAGCCGCAGCAGCAGCAGCAGCAGCAGCAGCAACAACAGCAACTGAAAGCCATTTGAGCCAACATTTGAATGGACAACGGTCAGCAGCAAGACGTCAACTAAAAATAAATTGCAGTTTCCGTTATTTTGGAGTCGTTTGTTTGTTTTTTTTTGTTTTTTTTGTTTTTTGTTGGTGCTTGTTGCTGATAACTTTTGAAGGCTGGCAGCCAAGTGAATGACTCTTAATTGGCAGTGCAAAAAAAAAATAGAAAAACAAAATAAATAAATAAAAATAAAAAAATAAAGTTAAAAAAATAAATTAAAATAGTGAATTAAAGCTTGCTTTGCAATATTTTTTGTTTGTGTGTTAAATTTTGCATTTGTTGTTTGCGACATTGCTCTGGCTAATAACAACTATTTTGAGTGAGTGAGTGAATATGTGCATGTGTGCATGTGTGTGTGCATGTGTGTGCATGTGTGTGTGTGTGTGTTACGTGTTGTGCATGTGTAAGCAGACGCATAGCGAGAATCGCTTGGCGCGCTCAAAAGTAGGCAACGGAAACGCAACGCACTGAGCTTGGCTGGCATTTGGACATATGTATGTGTGCGTGTGTATGTGTGAGTGTGAGTGTGTCACTCTGTGTGTGGGTGCATGAGTAAGTGAATTGAGTGTACGTGTGACTGCATTAGTAAGTATGTGAGCATTCCGTCTAAGCGTTCTTTACTCTTTGTGTGGTGCGTGTGTGTGTGTGTGTGTGTTATACGTACATGTATTTGCGACAATTTATCATAATTGGCTTTACATTTAAAGCAGCTGGAGTTTACCCACCGACATATATATATATAAATACTACTGCCAACTGCGTAACAGAAGCTGCCAAAAATAAACTTAAAGCAACAAATAAAACTGCCAAGATAAAGACGAACGAAGGAGAAGCAAAACAAAAAGCGAAAAATACGCGTTTTTCCACCTGTTTTTTGTGTGTGTGTGTGTTCTTTTTTTTTTTTGTGTTTGTGAACAAAGTGGAAAACAACAATAACAACAACAACAACAACAATCAACAACAGAAGCCGCCAACGTGTTCACAATTTCGATAAAGCTAACGCCCACAGAGCAGGCCGTGCGGTAAGTTGACAATACCATTCCATTCCATACCATTCCATTCCATTCATTTCCATTTTCATTTTCACTTCCCCCTCCGCCTCCTGCTCGTGCACTTTTCGCTGCGTTTTGTTCGTAATACACGAACAAGCTTCAAACGCCGCTTGATTTCTAAGTGCATCTGCATGTTTGCATGTGTTCGATGCTCTCTCTCTGCGTGTGTGTGTGTGTGTGTGTGTGTGTGTGTGTGTGAGCTGGGGTCGTGGTCGGTTTCGTTATTACAAGTTATGCGCTTTGGCATGCCAGCAGCCAAAGCCAACAAGCCAACAGGCCAACAATCTAACAATGCCAGGCAGCTGCTACCAATGCTGCTACTCCTGCTGCTCCTACTCCTGCTACTCCTGCTGCTGCTGCAAGCGCCAAGAAAAGTCACGTTGCCAATGGCAAATGGCAACTTTGAGTTGCTTTACCCCAAAACAACAAACTCTCTATAAATATATAATATATATATATATATATATATATATATATATATATATATATATATATATATATATATATATATATATATATATATATATGTATGTATGAAAGCAAGAAGCAGAACTAAAACGCATAAAAGCTAATTTCGTCACACACATACATACATATACATATATATACTGCCATCTCTTTCGCACACGCTCACGCTGTCCACTGATAGCAGTTGGCAAAAGTTGTCAAATTGCACGCTGCAGCGACGCAGCAGCAGCAGCAGCAGAAGCAGCAGCAACTCTCATCAAGCCAAGGCCAATAATTGTCATTTACGAGCAGAGCACGAAGACAGACAGACAGACAGACACAGATAGACACATATATATACACACATACATACATATATAGTGCCATCTCTTTTATATTGTTAAAAAATAAACAAATCTTTTAGTCGAGTGCTACCAACTGCAGAATACTCATTCAACTCGAAAATATAGATTATTATAATTATATCTATATTTCAAAAACTCTATCTCTATGCGATATTTAATGCAAAAATATATATGTAAAATATATTATATATGATTTGAAATTGAAATAAAATTTAATTTGTTAAAATATGTAAAAAAAAAATAAATAAATAAATACATATTTTAATACAAATAAAATTGTATTCTAATTTCAATTCAATATGATTAAAATATGTAAAAAATATATTATATGATATAAATAAATATTATTTACATTTTTTTTACACTTTTAAAAAAAATAAATGATTACTACATAAATTACATACATATTTTAATATAAATAAAATTTTATTCTAATTTCTATTCAATCATATTAAAATATGTAAAAAAAAAATATATATATAAATAAGTATTATTTAAATTTTTTTTATATTTTTTAATAGATTTACAATTTTATTTTTTCCAATTTCTAATCATATATATGTTTTTTTTTTCACACGCCCAAGGGTCGTATAAGAAAAATCTCAGCCGCTTCTCAGAACTTCGAATATATAATTGTCACGGTCACGGACAGACGAACCGACGGACAAACGGACGGAGGGACTGCAAAATAGATAATACCCTAAGTCAATATACCCATTTCCATTCATGACTGAGGGTAGAATGCCCAAAATGTGCAAATCGAAGTAGATTGACGGCATTTTATGGCGATAATAAAAAAAATGTTATGCTTAAATTCAAATTTGATTTTCCCTTCTGCACAAATTGGTAAATTGAAAAATATTTTTGGTAATAATAAATTTAATAATAATTGCAATAAATATATATATATATATCTCAATCTCTCTCTTTATCTCTCTCTCTCTCTCTCTCTCTCTTTCACTCCTTTCGCTATAAATATATGCTTAAATAATTAATACAAAGAACACTTTGAGTGCTTTGACCAGGCCGCCGCAAACTGAGTCAAAGTTTTATAGCTCGGGTCAAAGCAATTTATAGCAATCTCTCTCTCTCTCTCTGCTCTCACTCTCTTGTTTCATTCTGTAGCTGCTGCTCTGCATACCAATGTCAATTTCAATTGCAAATTAATCGTGCAGCCTCCCGTGTCACGCGCGTGTCACGCGCGCCACGTCGACCCTGAACGACTCTTGCTGATGACTTTTGCGATAAGCCTTCGATTAAAAACTCGCCCATTTGCACTGGCCAACAAGTTTGTCACACTGAAAGTTTTCAGTTATATTTAAGCACACACAGACACACACACACACATGTATCGAGAAAGTTGAAATTTGTCGGAGAGTGTTATCAGCATTGGCTCTCGACTCAGCAGTTTCGCTCGTCCTTGCCTGAAAAGTTTTCCAGCCAGCGTCCATCTAAGTTTTCTTTGTATTTTTGTTTGTTTTCTTTCACGTGCACTTTCACGATTTTCTTTTAAATTATTTTCACATAGATTTTCTTTTTCTGCAAGTATGCAAGTTTGTTTTTTTCTTTCTTAATTTCATTCGCTTTTGGGCCGCACGCGCTTTCTATAATTTTTTAATTAAAAGCTTAATTGGCTGCCACACCTTTGAGAAAATTAATAAAAATAATAAAAAACGATTGCGTAATTAAAAGCAAACAACAAACATATTTGCTGCTGTTCCTTTATATATGTATATATCTATAATATAAAATACATATATATATATATATATATGTATGTATTTGTTAAGATCTTTCGACTCGATAGCGTCACAGCCCCAGACACGCCCCACACATCTCGACTCGTTGACGCCTCGGTCGCAGTCCGCATAGAAATTAAAAACTTAATGGTCTGGCAGGCACACACACACACACACACACCCATCTCATGTGCTCATAGTGTTTAGCATTAGGCTTCAGCAGCTTTGCTCCTGAACAGAATTTGTAGCACGACGTGAAGTGCGCGTGGGCTGAGCCCAGTTCAATAGCTATGCAAATATTGACAGCTTCGTTTTACAGAATACGGAATACATTAAGAGCGAGCGTTAAGCGTTCTACCATGATAATTACGAAATGGCTAAATATTAACTACTTCACTTTAAATATAGTTACAAATATATGCACTCATATACATACATATATAGTACATAGTATCTTGAGCTGAGCAAAGCTTAGATAAAGAGCTCCTGAACATCCTTATTATTTACATACATATACAGTAGAAACCGAATATACCGACTTCCGGTCTTTAACCATATAAGTTTGCACAAATTAGTTTGCCTACGGACCAGAATCATCAGAATCATCGCAATAATCGTATGGACGCTCTAAGTCGAAGTCGTTGCAACCGGACTCTACTGTATTTGTTTATATCAAGTCAAGACATTATAGTTATAGTTTTTTAGCAAATATTGCTCCTTCTCTCTCGCTCTCTCTTATCATATTTTTATCTCTTTCTCTCTTTCCATTTCTTGTTTTTTCCCAGTCTTTATGAGTAACACTATGTATATGTATCTCTCTTTCCCTTGATCTCACTTTATTACGATCTGTTTCCATAATCTCCCATTTTGCTGTTTTACTCACACTCTCTTCTCTATCTATCTCTAACTCTTTATCTCTCTCTCACTCTCTATTTCCCTCTTTCTCTATCTATCTCGGTCTCTATCTCTTTATATATCTCTCTCCATATCTCGCTATATTTCTATACATATCTTTCTCTGTCTTTATCGCTTCATCTTTTTTTCGATATCTCTGTCTCTCTCAATTTCTCTCTTTCTCTATCTATCTCTTTATCTATCTCTTTCTATATCTCGCTATAGCTCTCTTTCTCTGTCTCTATCTCTTCATCTCTCTCTCTCCATCTCTCTCTCTCTATCTCTCTCTTCCGTTTCTTCCAGCTGCCCGTTCATCTGTTTCTACAATTGCTCGCCCGTCTATCCGTTTCTTCATTCATTCGTCCGCCCACCTGTTCATTCATTTCTTATTCCATCAATCCACCCGTTTGTCCATTATTCGTTCATTCGTCCCATGGTCCATTCATCCGATTATTCGTCAAGCCGTCTGTCTGCTTGCTCATTTGTTCCGTCGTCTCATAAAGTGTTTGGAAATTCCCCATATATTCTATCTGGGCTCATGGCTAATCGATAAATATTATAACAGTTATGAGAGCCGGTTAAAGAAATTCGAGCACTTGAGCACATAGTTCCAATACGAAAACATATACACCATATAAGTGTAGGTCTGCTTGAGGGCGTGGCAAATCGAGAATACTGTATTGGAAATCCCTATTGGAACTCCAAAAAGAAAGAGTTGAATTCCTGCAGACGTCCGCTTAAAGTTGAATTGTGAAGACCCGACTTAAGACTTGAAAAGTAAATTAAAGATATATTTATAAATATCTCAGCATATCTAGCTGACTACCCTTATATGTAAGTAGAAATCAGCAAAAGGAGCTCAACGCAGCACAGCTGATAGACGCTTTCAATAGTCTGTAATCTGATTTGGATTCCTTTTGAGGCGTGAGCTGATGTTTAAAAGGACATTACGAATATACAACTCAAATGCTTTAAAACTCATTTAACTTTGATTCATTGCAATGCGCCGTCTGTCGTTTTGGCTTAAAGTCCAACTTTTCTTTCGCTCTGTTTTTGTATTTATTGACTTGAGTTGATTTCCTGCTTATCTTTTTGCTTTCTGCTGCTTTGTTTTTGTTGTTGTTTTTCCTATTCTGTGATGTGGCTTTCGTACAAACTTAATTTGTGCTTGGCTAGCGTGAGAATGTTCGGCTCAATGCGATTTCCTGTCGGGCAAAGGACGAAGCTCATTTTGTGTGTAAATTAAAGGCGGTACAACAATTTTTGTTTTCGTTTTTTTTTGGGGACATTGGCCAGCTACCCGCTGGCAGGCGGACTAGAACACGCACGCACACGCACGCACACACACATACATGCACATGTGGCATATTCATCTATGTCGCACATCGTTAAGCGCTGCCAGTTTGACTTAATTTGCGTTAAACTTTTTTGTTAAACATATCATTCGACAGCAGCAAACAGGCCAAAAACCAAGCAAAACACACACACACACACACACACACACACACACACACACACACACAGACACACACACACACACACACAGAGACACATGCATAAAGCGAGGCGGGAAACACAAACAAAGGCATTAATCATGCCAGCTCGGGGACCACACCAGAGGCAGAGGCAAGAGTTAGAGAGGGCGTGGTAAAGAGAGTGAGAGAGAGAGAGAAACAGAGAGGGAGAGAGTGAGAAAAAAATGAAGCATACGAAAATCTTTATGGGATTTATTAAGCATTTGCTTCATTTCGCTTTCTGTCTATCGAGAGCCTCAAAAATGCTCAAAATCAATGTCAAACAGTGCAGAGACATCTGTGTGGGTGTGGGTGTATGTGATAGAGAGACACGATGTAAAGCCCACACATGAGTACACATACTCTTAACTCTAACTAAACCAACACAAAAGGAACTACAATAATATCATATCAATGATATTTATTATATAAAATTCCAGTTTACCTCCAAGAGAATTTTTAGCTTAGCATGAAAGCAAAGTGAACATTGCAGAGTTAGGGTATTACAGCATTAAAAACTTAGTCTGACTTGCCACAGAGGTGGACGATGGGGCCTGAAAGCGAAGAGCGGAACATGTTAGGAGTAGGGGCTTCCGCTGGTCCAATTAGCTCCATGTCCATGAGGATGGGGGATGGCGCACAGAACTCGACGCAGCTTAGCGAATAAGATCTTTAAGCAGACGATTCGAATTAGTGTACTTACGTTCTATCAAGAGGCATATACAAGCCAAGAATGCTCGGGTTGGCACTGGCGATACCCTGAACCCAGCAAAGAAATTGCATTCGAATCTTTCTCTGAATCTTTTGTGCTCCGATTACAAATACTAGGCAGACACATCACACTGCTGAGTATTCATTATTGACTATATATTATCGTCTATCGATCATTTAGCAAATATATATGATAGATTATCGTTAATCGAATAAAGATTATCGATAAGAGAATAAAATAACCGACGATCTATAATCGGTGATTGATAATTGATAGACGATTATCTATTTTTAATAATCGCTAGTCGATAAGTAATAGATAACTATCGATAGTCAATAATGGATAGTCGACAATCAACATCACTAATCAAAGTCACTAGTCAATCATCGACTATCTCTTATTCGTCATCGATTATTGACTATCGATTACCAACTATCAATTACCGATCTTCTATCGACTATTATTCACTATTCGTCGACTATTAATTAGCTTTTATCGATTATCTACTATCAGTAGATTATCGATTATCAGTAATCTATCGATTATCGACTATCAGTTATCGATTGATTATCGACTATCGCTCATCGACTATTGACTACTAGTCTCTGACGTCGATAGACCCAATCGGACAGGTCGTCATTTAACTGGGCTTGGTCATGGTCAGGCGGGCATTTCCCTTTGTTATTCTCCCCAATTTATCTCACCTTCTCTCGCTGTCTGTCTCTCTTTCGCACGCTCTCTGTGTCTTGCTGCGGCTTGTTTATTTAACAAAATGAAAACTTTTGGCCCGAAACTAGACCGCAATAACTGTAAGTGCTCAGCAAACAGTATCGCAAAAGCCCAAAAACTAACAACGCCAGCGACAAGTGTAGACACACAAATACACACACACAGATAGATTGTATACATGTATAAGTATATTGAGGTACGAGCATATCTATTTATATAGCTCTACCTGGCCTTGCCCGGTCACTGGCACACACACACAGAGAGAGAGAGAGAGAGAGGGATATATACGCCCACCTCCATATTGGCGCGCTTGAATCATTCGTGTGTGTCGAGCGTCCTGGCCACTGGCAAATTATTATGATAATCGCTGGCATAACTTATGCGACATTTTTACAATATGACAGTTCGATGCGTGCGCTGGCTGCTGGCCAAATGCGTGTTGGGGTAGTCGCACCTATCGAGTGGCAACAGCGTGTTGCCATGCTCTAGCCGCGATTCATTCAGTCACTCTTTTGGGGCAGTTAGTGGGGAGGGGTGGTAGTGGTTGGCATTGGCGGCGGCTGCCTTGGGGAAATTAAGTTTGTGTCATGTTTTGTGTCATTCAATCTCCCCAGACGGCAGCAAAGCAGAGCTGAGCAGAGCCACCATACGGCGTCTGCGTGATGTGGGCCATATGCAAATGGCTAAAAGTGTTGCATACTTATTCGCGCGCGCGGCAAGTGCACGCTGCAAGTGGCAAGTGGCAAGTGGCAAGTGGCAAGTGGCAGCCACAGTGGAGCTTCGATAGATGCGCATCAGCAAGTGATTAACGCACAGTTTAACGAGTTTAGTTTAGTTTTCATAGACGATTTACGGTCAAATCACTGTGCACTATAATCAAAATAATGAAGGCTGTGCAGGGCGGGACAGGTGGGCGTGCAGGTGAAATTAGGGGGAAATAAATATTGTAACGCCGTCAATTTAATGGAAAAACTCAATAGGAAAAGCCATTTGTAATACGGATTAGCTACATCATTTGGAGCGGACGGACAAATGAATGGATGGATGAGCGGAAGGATAGATGAGCTATCTCGTTGACAGATTGACGGACGGACTGATAGATGGTCCTACGCACGTATAGCTAACTGAGTGAACAGTGAAAAAGATCAACAAACAAAAAAGTCCTTGTAATTCTAAGCTCTAGATTTCGAAGCATAAATAATAGGATTATTAAAAATATATTTTAAAAATATCAATATATCGAAATTTACAAAGTTTCATATAAAATATCATACTGATATTTTGTTAGACTTAAAATATCAACGATACGATATATTCGATAACCCTAATAAATATACTTAGGACAAGCAAATGTGATCTATACCAAATTCCGTCTCTCATATTTGAAGTAAGTCAAAGTTATGTGACAAAATTTATCGATATTAGAAAATAATTAATATATTATATAAATATATATATAAATAAATAAATAAAAATTTAATAATAATAAAAATAATAAAAAATAAATAATAAAAAATAATATTTTAATGTAAATAATATAAAATATATTTTCAAATATTATATTAATAAATATATTAAAATATAGCAAATAATCTCTAATTGATATATACGTTGAGCTAAGGCTTAAGAACCAAATCAGAAGAATTATCGATAACAAAGTAGTGTGCAGAGTTATCGTTAAATCAATTGAAAATTTCTATGACAAATGAAAGTCAAAATAGATAGAATTGAAGATTGAAAGAGAAGAAGAGAAAGACAGAAAGAGACGTAGGACCAACAGAAAGAGAGAGAGAGAGTGAGAGAAAGAGAGAGATCGATAAACTGAATCATGCTTGAATAATTCAATTGCTTCTCATATCCATATAAACTATTTATATCGTAAAGCTAAAGATTTTCTATAGTCTGTCAGTCGAAACCAATATACCCCATCAGCTCACTTGCAATAGCAACAGGGCATAGTCAGGCAAGGCCAGACAGAGATTGAAATATTTTGATGGAATTCGCTCAAAAATTTCCATCTCAGCTGCATGAGAAATCAACTTAACTGCTCAAGGATTAGGGTGGATTGTAAGCAGGCTATTAGTTATATGGGAAGCCAAGGCCAAGTATATTCCAGTCGGATGTTCTACGAAAAGAATCTATAGCTTAAATTGTATGCTAGCATATTCAACTACAAAACCAGAAAAATTTCACGCTATTGCGTATACATACATACATTAGCATATGTATATATGTATGTATGCCTTATTAATATATGTAGGTATGTATGTATACATTGACACATTGATATATTGATGCGTGGAATATTTGCCTGGCACTTATGACACTCGCTCCTGCGAGTCTTGGCTAGCTGAACGTCACGGGCTTCTGGTTGGGGCAATTTATCAAATATCTTATACAAAACTCTGTCGCCTGTCAGCGTTGATTTTAGCGCTTAGCGAGCACTACACTCGCACCCCCTCTCTCTGTGTGTGTGTGTGTGTGACAGGCGCGTGTTGACTGCGTGAATATAAAACACACCTGTTGCCAGGGCCCCGGGACTTACGTACGTGCACGGCGAGTCGACATCGTCATTTATATGACACATGAGGTGCGTCCTTAACCCCAACTACCGATGGGCAACACACCCGCCTCCTGCCTCCAGCACCGTCTCCTGCTGGTCTACGCCCTGTCGCACAATAAAACACAAATAAAGTGCGCGCGTCGGGCGAGTGTCACAAAATGAACATGGCTGAGCGTATTATTTTTATTGCAGCGTGTTGATTGCAGCCCCTGACCAACATGCAACATGTGTCAGCAGCAACAGCAGCAGCAGCAGCAGCAGGAGCAGGAGCAGCAACTAAGGAAACTGCCTCGACATCTGCTCGAGCGCTTCAAGTGCTAAGAGACTTTCAGCCAAGTAGCGAAGTTCGTTGGACTAAAGCAGCATAAGAAGAAGAAGAAGAAGAAGAAGCAGAAGAAGAAGAAGCAGAGCATTTGCGATACTGAGATTGCAGCTGCAGCTCTTAAAGTCAATCCCCAAGGTATTTCTAGGTAAGCCCCACGTATCACAAACATGTATAAACATATATATAAACATATATATATACATATATACACACATATATCTATATATACTAATCAAATGTTCTAATTGCACGCTAATTCAGTTTCCATTCATATATACATTATGCATAAGCCAAGCCAAGTCAAGCCAAATCTGGCCAATTTAACAGAACTTCAGCTAGTTCAGCAACTCGTTCCCCCCGTCAACAACATCAAGCAACATTAAACAACTACAACAACAATCAATCAAAAACAACGATTACCATATATATTTAATTCAAGTAATTTGCATAAAATTACTCGAATTCTTTATTTCGATTCGCCCTATTTAATGGGATTGTTCGTATTGGAACCACTGAAGCTCAAGTATATCCAGAGAATGGAAAAACACACTTTTTTTTCTTGTAGCTCAGCTTGTAAGCATTAGAAAAAGTAAGCCTGGGGAAATATCAGGCATCACTTTAACAGCATTCTCTATTATCTCTTTCTTTAGCAATTCTATAAATTACTAGATTTACTTTGACCTTGAACACTTTCTCAAGACTTTTCCAAACGAAAACGTTCTCAAGCGAATTACAGGTTTATATATAATCTATCTATAGCTCATCACTTCCAGACAGAATTATTATATATTATATTCACATCTACTCATCTCTCTCTCACTCTCCTCTCTCTCTCTCTCTTTTTCTGGAATTAACTATCCTATTCCGCCCATTTAGTGGGCATTGTTCCGCAAACGATTTGCATTCAATTCGAACATATTTCAGAGCCCGCAATTATTTCCAGCATTTTATTTTTATAGCTGGACGTTTGCTTTACAATTTGTTTCCATTTTTGATTTTTCTCCTTTTTCCTATTTCTATTACTATTTTTTTTGTTTTTTTTTTTTTTTTTTTTTTGTGAACAATGATTTGATTTGCGACAATGGCTATCAAAGCGTCAACTGTAATGTGTCTTGGGCATTGGGCGCTGATACAGATGATTGGTATGAATGCTGTCAGCTTACAGCTCCTACCGAGTCCTGCCGGCTCCTGCCGGGTTCTGCGAACGCCTAGCTCCCCATTCACTTACAGCTTTTGTTTTTATAGCAAAGTGTACGCTTCCGTTTCCGCTAGGCTCTGTCGCACTCGCTGTCTCTCTCTCTATCTCTCTCTCTTTCTCTCTTTTTCTGTCTTGCTCTATCTCTTTCGGATGGCTCTTGTTGCTGCTATTATCTGCGCTCTTCATCTCAATGGCGCTGCCGTTCCGGTGTTGAGGGTCGTCGTCGTCGTCGTCGTTCTCATTGTTGTTGCTGCTATTGTTGTTACTGCTGTTGTTGTTGTTGTTGTTGTTGCTCATCACCGACATTTAAATTACATAGCTTCGACATGGTAGACATGGCCCGCATTCATTCATGAGCTTGTTCCCGCCAGCTATTTTTACACGCAATTTCTTTGACTTTGCCGCCTTTGTTCGCTTTCTTTACTTACACAAATTAAACTAGAATCTAACTGCGGATACTTGAAGGCTTAACACATACCAGCACCCACCCACACACACACACAGACACGCGCACGCTTGCGTACGCACACACACACACACACACAGATTGATAGTCGTATGGAACGAATCGTGAAAAATCGTCAGAGCAAAACTATGATAACACGACTCTACAACACCGAGGAGGATCCCGCCTATTGCTCCGTCATCTGGGGCGCGAATCTAACCAGCAGCAGCGACCTCGTCCTGGGCACCGCCACCAATGCCACCCACATTTACGCAAACGACTTGCGAGACGACCTATATGCGGTAAGTGAAATCTCTCCCAGGCGAGGGGTGCTCCCACAATTAGCATAATAATCACATCAAAAAGCAAAGAGTAAACGGAAGCAAATTGCTTAGTTTCGGTTGTCATTTTTTTTTTTATTTATTTTTATTTTATTATTCTAATTTTGCAAAAACAAAATAAGTATATATTTTATATATAGCTAATTTAAAGAGCTCTCAAACGTCGCTTAAATTTAAAAAAAAAAAAAAAAACAAGTAAGAAAGCTCTAGTCGAGACTGATATTTCAATAACTATTCTCGTCTTTCTGCTTACAAACACACACGCAAACACACATACATAGACACGCATAGGCACTCACGCATGAACAGGCACGGGCTCAGCATTTGAGAGAGACAGTGAGTGCTTGAGTAAAAGTAAAAGCAAGGAGAGAGAAAAAGCGGAAGATCGTTAAAGTTGTCTATGTGTATGTAGCAGTATTAATTTGCTCACAGCAGCAGAGAGCGTTCCCATTAGTCACTTGAAGCTCGAATGCAACCAGCGCTACCTGCTGTGTTTGAGAGAGACAGTGAGTGCTTGAGTAAAAGTGGCCCTGCATATATAAAGCGCAGCAGCTGCAGCATTTCTTCAGTCGTCCAGGCGTGCTGGGGATCAGCGCACTAAAGCGAAGTAGAGTGCGTGATCGATTAGCTAAGCATTAAAGACGTAGAGTAACTACGTAGAGGTATTACGTAGTGGAATTACGTAGAGGAAATACGTAATATTCCTTAAAATTCATTACAATTTTTTGTTGGGATATAATTTAAAATTTGTTGATAAATTAATCAAAAATGAATTAATCGTATATTGAATAATAAATTAATTTAATTTAAATCCATCTGAAAGAACTAAATTTAACTAAAAATAAAAATTAAAAACTTTAAAAACAAATTTAACAATTTATTATTTAAATAAAAGATCTCCTTTCAAGCTGTTAAATGTTTATAGATTTGTACAACAAAAAGTTAAATTGCTGCCGTTTGATAGCTCGAAAATAGTTGCGTGAACTGACGTAATTTTGCTATTCTATTTTTTATTTCATATTTGAACTTTTATATTTATATTTCTTTTTATTTTGTTGTGGTTCAATTCAAACTGTTCTTTGAGTAACAATACTTAGCGCTAGCTAGAGGGGGACAGCCTGCTGTGAGCAGCTGCGCTGCGAGCTGTTGCCTACTTTTACAGCACACACATGGAGCACAATACTCATGTGTGTGTGTTGCTGTTGTTATTTTTTTTTCTTCTTCTTCTTCTTCTTTATCCCATTTAGCAGTGGGAGCAGGCAAACGTTATGAACAAAGTCTCATTCAAGGCGAACGCGAAATAACTCATTTCATAGCACAGCACGTGCAAAAGTTTGCTGCTGTTGCACTAGATGTTGTTGTTGTTGTTGTTGTTGCTGCTGCTGGTGGTGCTGCTGATGCTGTTCTTGCCGTTCAAAAGGTGCTTTGTGCACAACTTTCGCCCAAGGCTGCAGAAAAGGCGAACTCAAGTGAACTGGCGGTGCCTGTCTATCTCAGTGTGGAAGAGAGGGTGTAACAAAACCAAAATGAAACAACGGCAACATCAACAACAGCAGCAGCAGCAGCAGCAGCACCAGCACCAGCAGAATCAGCACCAACAACAATAACAGAACACAGCAATAAGAGGAAAACATAACAAAGAGCAAAAGCAAAAGCAACAGCAAAAGCAAACATGCTAAAAAGCATGCAAAACATATTTACAATACGAAAATGCCAACCCACTTAGCGGTAGACGTGCAAAAGATAGAGCGAGATAGATGTAGACACAGATGAGCTAGAACAAGAGCGACCAACCAATGTGTGCGTGCGTGCGTGTGTGTGGGTGTGTGCGTGTGCATAACAAGTCGCAAATAAAAGTGTCAAGTTGACTATTGAATTTTTATCTGTAGCAGCCCATCCAACTGGGCAACAATGCGACAGGCATAACTGCAAGCGCGACAGAGACGGACTGAGTTGAGCTGGAGTGTGCACATGAGCAAGAAAGTAAATGCAGCATGATTTATGAGCTTTGACGATTTTGTTTACCGTTCTCGGGCTAGCGCAGCAAATGTGAAATCAAGGCATATTCGTTTCAACAGCAAGAAAAAAAAAAAAAAACTATATTTATGTATATAAATTAAGTATTCCTTGCTATAATTCCATTAGCATTTTTTTTTAAAGCTGTGAGCTGTGAGCGAGCATTCTGCAGTCTGCTATAGCCGATGCTTGAGTGTTTATGTTTGCTTTTGTTTTCTTTATTCTTATTCTATTACTATTATTACTTTCGATTGGCTTCGTTACGCACGCTTTAAAAAAAATAACACTGTGCGATATCCTTTGCTTATTCATCTCCTTCTTGTTTTGCTGTGTATTCCGCAGGATGTGGAGGATCCGCGCACCGAAGCGCTACGCGAATACTGCTATGGCCTGATGCTGCCCATCATCTGCGCCCTAGGCATCATTGGCAACGTGCTCAACCTAATTGTTCTGACCCGACGCAATATGCGCGGCACCGCCTACATCTACATGCGAGGTAAGTGCCGCCCGAGCTGACCTTTCCTACTACATCTTCTGGCCATCCCTGGCTATCCGATTTCATTTACTGCCCGGCAAGGCGCACTTATTCACTGAATAATTGCCAATTTTAGTTTCATTCACTTAAAATGCCCACGAATTGCCGATTTCAATTGCCGGCAGCGCAATTACGATAACTCGGCACAGCTTGGCCTGAAAGCGAAACGAATAAAGATAAACAGCAACTAAGAGGGCGGTAGTCGACTAGAAGATACCCTTTACAGATAATATCTATGTTGAAAGAAACTTTTGTAGTAAAAGCCAAAGTGAAGACAGATATATGAGCTGAGATATGATATGATATATGAAAGGGATTGCTATATACTATAGCTGCATATATAATATAATATATATGAGAGTAAATAAGATATTGAAAGGATTGAAATGATATATGTTTATGATATATATGCAAATGAAATATATATTTCAGTTTATATATGATAAAGTATTTTAATTATATATGCTAATATAAAAGAATTTCAAATCAAGTTCTTGTACTCTGCAAATTCTGGATAGAAATCAAGACATAAAAGAACAGATCATCCTCAGAGCAGCTCGGCTCTCCATCCTGATAAGGAATATCTATAAAAAAGACAAACCTCATCAACCAAAAAACTATTATAACTAGTGGGAAAAACTATTCCAAGAAATAGTTTACTTTCAATTTCCCATACATATATCTACATATGTATGCACCCATATCTCATTCCCTTAGCAGCTTCCAGAATATTTCGCATCGTTGCATTTAAATTTAATTTGGGTTCTTGCTTGGGACATTCAAGAAGTTCTTTTTCTTCTTAGAAATTCTCGTTTCTTTTATACAAATATTTTCACACTTATTTATACTACTAAAGAAATTAACCTTTGACCCCGCCCCAATCCCAATGACCTGGCAACTTCAACAACAATAGCCATAACAATACAAAACAATATGTGTGTAAGTGTGTATGTGTGCGTGTGTGTGTGTGTGCGTGTGTGCGTGTGTGCGTGTGTGTATGTGTATGTCCTCGTATATGAACTGGCGCTGTGGAACCTTATTTGATTAGGCAGCCCTCTGAAATTTATGTAAAGCCTCTAAGCTCTAGAGAGAAAGAGGGAACACGGCCAGCATTGCGTCAAAAAAAAGTATATATATAGAAGAAGAAGAAGATGGGGATGAAGAGGAGCAGTGAGTAAAAAGACAATGGCAATAGCTATCCTAAGGCACAACGAAGACTCAATACACTAGAACTGAATAATCGAATGGGAAAACAAAAATGAAATAGTAAAGGAAATAATACAAGGAATTCCATTTAAATATAAAAATATCTATATAGATGATATAGAAATGCGGATATATAGATATATATAGATAGATAGAAAGATAGGTGTATAGGTATATGGATAGATATATAGATATATAGATAGATAGATAGATAGATAGATAGATAGATAGATATATAGATATATAGATATATAGATATATAGATATATAGATATATAGATATATAGATAGATAGATATATAGATATATAGATACACTGATATATAGATATTCACATATACAGATATACAGTTCGATGTGTGTTACAACTGCCTCGCTCTAGTCGTAAATGCCCCGCCTCCGGCCGCAACACGTGGATGCTATATCTAAATGCGTTAAATAATGCTGAAATGTATTAGACAAGTTGTTAAATGCTCGCAAGTAACTGGCTAAGCTGAGGCTCTCGTTTGCTCTGGGGCCGCCTAATTGATTAATGCGTTGGCCGACAAAAAAATGAAGCATGTCAACGGACGCAGCATGTTGCCAATTCCGGCGTGCAATCAGTCATGCGGCGTGTGGCAAGGACTCGAGCGTCGGCTCACATTACACTCGGCAACTCAGCAACGACAATGGCAACGGTAGATGAGAGGGAGAATACGAAATTTATAATTCAATTAAGATTAGTTTCAATTTTTTTTTTTTTTTCGTTTTCTCTGTTTGAGACTAAATTTAAAGCGAGCGTTTTAGCATTTATGCGGCATTGCAATGCAAATGAAAAGTACATATATTTAATCAGTATCTTTAATCTTTAAGGGAATACCCGGAACTGAAAGAGATTCCATCAATTTTCATTCATGTAATAGACTTGAGCTGTTAACTATAAAATGAGTTGAGAAATAATAGAGGAAAAAATCAGAATTTTAAACGAGAACAAGGTGTCGGTAGTGCTCAACTGATAAATACACTGAGTCTACACATGAATATTCGGAAGACTATAGGAAGGTTATACCACGTAAAAAATGCTGAGGGTGTGCTGCTAATTGAGGGAGCTAAAAGAGGTATCTGAAACAAATAGAAGCAGTCGGAAGTGCTCAACTAGTAAATACCCTGAACTTGCATAGGTTTCTGAAAATTTGGTTATACCCTTAGACCATTGAAAAAGGAAATAAATATTCGTTAGGGTCGCGGACTGCAATTAAATTTTTAATATTTTAACTTGACAGAGCTACCAAAATTTTTTCTGTATGCCACAAAATGAATCTTTTTTGACAATTAAATTATTATTCGAAGATATAAATATGTATATATTCTCTTCAGATGAAAGAATCTAAGACAGATTGGCTTACTACACTCTTCTTTCAATTCCAAGCAAGCATAATCATATATACACTGCGCGTTATCAGGTTGCGCCCTTTTTTTTTTTTTTTTTTTTTTTTTTTTTTTTTTTTTTTTTTTTTTTTTTTTTGTTTTTTTTTTTTTTTTTTTTTTTTTTTTTTTTTTTTTTTTTGTGTATATTCATATAGTTATATATAAAGGTAACCAGCTTCAGTTAACTAAAGTCGATTTTTAATTTTGATAACACTATAGTCCATTCAGACTTCTTTTTCTGATTAGCCGGTGTCTGTTCCGTTAAGTCGAGCACAAGTGGAATGAATATTATTTTCACAGAGATAATTTTCTAGATTTGTTTTGGACCAAAAGCCTGCGAGGCTAAAGTAAATAGGAAAATAGCAAATGGGAAATTTTGTTGAGCAGTGTTGTTGAAGGTGGCGAAAGGTTGTTAGTATCTCTGTAAGATGTGAGCATAAAATCTAAAATGTAAAATGTAAAATGCAGGCGCGTATACAGGGGGGTTTGGGGGTTCAACCGATGTGTTTTTTTGGAACCCCGAAATTTTCTGGCTACGCGCCTGGTAAAATGTAAAACGTGAAACGTGAAATGGCTCCAATGTAAGACGCATGCGATGGCAACATAATTGATTGCCTTTTGGCTGTTGCCTGGGCGTCGGAAGCTGCGGTGGCTGTTAGCTGATAGGTGATGGCTGTTAACTGGAAATTGGAAAACCTAGCGACTGCTGCCACTTATAGTATTTTGTATACCCTGCATAATGCTGTGCTTGAGTGCATGTCACAGGCAGTTGAAGGCGTGGCAAGCGCCATAAAGTCTTTGTCATTCTGGAGCAGAATTTTGTTCGTTATTGGAACTTTTACATAATTACATCTTCTAGATCTTTAGTGGTAGAGTCTTCAAATTTTCAATATAGATTCATGTATATTTGATAGAATTTCGGTTTTTATCATATATTGAATATAGGACCAAAAATCTAGACCCTAGCAGTTCCTCGCTGGCTTCAGCGGATCTCGTAGTCGAGCAGTCCCGCCTAGAGTTTTCTTATTTGCCTTTACTCTTTTTTTTTTTTTTTTTTTGAAGTCAAGTAACTGGTGGAACTGGGCTGCGCTGTTTGGGCTGGATAAATGCAAAGTGAGGTCCTTTTGCCTGAAATATCACCAGTCTCAGTTCGAGTGGCAGCTCGCCGTAAATAAGTTGAATAGCCGTGCAGTTGCCAACTTCGCTAAGAGAGAGAGGGAGAGAGAGTAATAGGGGCAAAGCTGTTGCCAAGGCCTGAGAGTAATAATGACCGAAATCAGAGCAGTCATTTTATTAAAATAACAAAAATATTTTGCTGCCAGCAGCAGCCTTTTTACGACGCGCTCGTTTGCCATTTGTCGGTCATTGCCTTCGAATATTTGTCCGACTTGCTTTATGTGTATTTCTCTATCAAAGTGGGTGTGCCTATGTGTGTGTGTGTGTGTGCGGGTGTAGGAAGCTACTCTGCTCCACTGTCACAGATTTGCGCTGGTCGAGTCAAGGAAGCGTCAATACATTTTAGCTAACCAAAGTTATGCATTTGGGCTGCTCGAGAGAGTGAGAGAGAGAATGAGAGAGAGAGGAAGAGATTGACCCTTGCCAGTTGCTTTATGACTCACAGGGGAATAGATCCGGACAAATTATTGACTCTACAATAAAACCAAGCAGGCCCTACTTGCTAAAAGTAAAAGCAAAAACTTGTCAAGTGAGCCTAAGGACTCCCAACTCATATTTCTATCACAATGAACTACAGATCCATATGCTTTTAAATGAGCTGCTAATCTTGATCTTTATAGAGCGCATTAAATGGTTGATTTAATAGTCACTGGGAAGGTATAGTAGTAGTATATATACAATAAGAAACACATGTGCCACAAGATACAATGCAATCGCCATGAATCATTTCGAGTATTATCAAGGGAATCTTTAGCGAATTTCTTCGTTTTGCGCAATATATTTTGATTTATTTTTGATGGACTTACATAAATTATCGCTGAAAAGTCGACAAGGAGATAAGATATGAATTCATCTAGAAGAAGAGCTGAAAGTTTTCGGCAATAGCTAGAGAGCGTGCTGCCGTCGGTAGTGCTCAACTAGTAAATACTCTGAACCTGAGCAGAGTGAGACAGTTATACAATATACTTTAAATTTTATACAGTAATATAAGTTAAGCATGTGATTTGGGTAGAAAAATGTACAATTTTTAAAAGTTTAACTAGGAAATACCCTGATATATAGCCAATGAGTACTCCAAAAAAGACTCTACCTCTGTCTAAACTTCTGTTCCCATTCCCATTCTTATATCCTACCCACCTTCATCATCCATCCGCAAGATTTTGATGACATTAATTAACCTTTGATCTTATATAACAACATTTTCACTTGACTCTATATAACACCCGTCCTTTGTAGTACCTTCCTCTACCAATTATTTGCATATTAAAACGAGCAATTGAGAAACCTGTTCAAATGGTCTTAAATGGATATTATAAAGCTGTTATCAGTTCCTTGTCTTTCTTGTACTGTCATATATAATATGTATAATCCCATTTCCGGATGCCTTTCACGTAAAAACCTTTTACACTAAGCCGACAATCCTTTGGACTCGGACGGTGTTGTCAAACGCACAGATTTGTATAAGTTGGTCCCATGTGATGGACACTCATCACACAAAAGTGACATTTATATTGATGTGCCATCAACCCAATTAGATCAACAATCCAATACAAGACTCTCTCACTGTGTGTCTGTGTGTGTGTGTGTGTGTGTGCGGTTTGTTTGCATCACAGGAAGTCATATATCCCGAATTAAGCTTTGTGTGCACGGCAATTTGCGGCATCAGAGGAGCGGGTCAAATGGACCCGACCCGAACCGAGCCGACCCAGCCCAGCCCAGTCCACACGAGCCGAGCATATAAGTAATAATGTAATTATAGGCCCATAAACAAGTCGTAAATCAATAAACAACGCTCACACACACACATGAGTAGAAATTACATATCACAACAAAAACTACGTCCAACAAATCAACTAAGTGCGGTTATCGCACAACTGTACGACTAGCAAATACCCTAACCACGTACTTAAACTGCCTCAACAAGCAATCGAGCGAGTTCATGGAATATCTTCCCGATTCATTCAAGGATCTCTTTGAGCTAGACAGCGTAGCAAATCCTCAATGCAGTGTCAAGTCTCAAAATCGATATTTATCGATCAAGTGAGAATGCTTGGAATATTAAATGTCTATTTTTATATTGCTTTAAATGTTTCAATGATATTTCTAGTTCAAGTAATATTCATGGCTTATGGGTAAAAATCATAAGAGGAATATTTAAAGATATTACAGATATGTATATGAATATTTTAAGCCAGTAAATTATTAATATGATAATATTATAATATAAAATATTTATTCTAATATCGAATATATCTGTATATATACAGAGTTTTTTCAGCTTCTGCTTAAGTCTTAAGAGCGGTTCATTAAAGATATAATAGATATAGTTAAAATAGCTAAGCTAAGCTAAATAAAATATTTAAGGCTTAGGCTCCTTCTAGTTAACTTCTAAAGCCAAGACTTGAAAGCGATATTTATCGATAGCAAGTAGGAGTGTAGAGAGCGCTATATCATTGAAATAGGAACATATAAAATATATTCTTTTAAATATTACTTATATATATTTTAAGCTGATTGCAAAATTATTAGAAAAAATATATATATATTATTTATTTTTTAGCAATAAATTACAATATGAAATCAGCTCAACAATCTTAGAAAAAATTCCCATTATGGGCATTATATAAAGTCATAGCTGAAGACCCTGACAAAAACAATCCCAGCTCGCGCACCCATTTTAAATGGGCTCAGGGTATACAAATTATTTATTTCCAAAAAAAAAGTAAAGTAAAATAAATAAAAAAGCAAGGCAAAATTAACGATATGAGAGAGAGAGAGAGAAAGAGAGAGAGAGAGGAACAGGAACTCGCAGCAATTCATTCTCGTTGAAGTCGCTTGGCTTCGTGTTTCGGTTGCTTCCTGTGGCGCGCCACAGTCGGAAGCGTCGCCATAATTATGGCATAAACTCAGCCATAAAACTGCTATAATGTGAGCTTTGCACATTTCGTTTCCCGTTTCATTCGCAGCCTACTCGACGGCCGCACTGCTTGCCATTGTCTTTGCCATTCCGTTTGGCATACGCATGCTGGTGCACAAGGATCGCGGCCAATGGGAGGAGTTTGGACCGGCCTTCTATACGGCCCACTTGGAGCTTTTTTTGGGTAACGGTTGTTTGGGTAAGTGACCATTCAACCTACTACAACTGCAAACAAACAAAATACTATATAGAAAAGCTCATCTCCTGAGGGCGCACACAAAAAGTCGAGCAGCACTCGAGAGTTGAGTATGATTATAAAAGTGAAATACGCAAATATTAGAATGCTGATGAAATGTTTTTGTTCTTGAAAGTGTACGACTTGCAAATACCCTATATCAAGTTGTCAAATATCTAGCAACTTTCTATTAATTCTATTATTATTAAAATTTTCATATAGTGAAAATAAAGAATGAAACTCATGCAAAAAATAAATTACTAATAATAAAATCTTTTTCTTTTTAATTAGATAAATTATTTTAAAGCATATGCTTGCATTTTTTTTTTTTGTATGTATTATTTAACTTTTTCTAAAATAAAACACTATTTTTTAGTATTTAATATTAATTTTAATTATTATTATTTATTACTTGCCGAATAATTTCTTTTGATTTTGATAGTCTTCTAATAGATTGAACATATTTACTAGCATTTATTAATATATCCTTTCCAGTATTTGTTTAGTATTTTCTAGAACCATTTAACATGTTCTAGTATTAGACTAGAATTTTAGAATTTTAGATACCAAATTAAAAATTATATTACAAAATAAATAACTAATGCTTATTATTATTGTTTAACATATCCAAACATTTGTTCAGTACTTTCTAGTATTTTTATTATGGTACATTTTTCTAGTATTCTAGCATGCTTTCTGGGCATTCTACATATTTTTAAAGTATTTTTATAAATATTAAAAATTTATTATTACCTATTATTATTTTTTAATATACTATAACATTTGCTCAGCCTTTTCCAGTAGTTTTAAATTGGTATATTTTGAAGTATATGACATTTTCTAGTACTCTACACATTTCTTATGTATTTTAGTATTTTTAAAGTATTTTTTATTTTAAATAATAAATAATAAAAAGTACTTATTATTTTTCAATATATTATAGCATTTGCTCAGCACTTTCTAGTAGTTTTATTTTGGTATGTTTTGTAGTATGTGACACTTTCTAGTATTCTATGTATTTATTGTGTATTGTAGAATTTTTTTTTAAATTATGATTATTATTTTTTTTAATAATGCATGATTCCTATTATTAGTTTTAAATATATTATAACGTTGTTCAGCATTTTTTAGTATTTTTATTTTGATATACATATTTTGTATGTGACTTCCTAGTACTCTATATATTTCTAGTATATTTTTAGTATTTTTTATTTTAAATGATCAACAATACCAATAATTATTTTTGAGTATATTATATATAGCATTTGCTCAGCACTTTTTAGTATTTTGTAGTATTTGATATTTTCCAGTATTTAACATAATTCTTGTGTATTCTAGTATTTTTGTAGTATTTTTTATAAATATACATATGCATTTCATATTCTCTAATATCTGTGTATTGCATTTTCATATGTATTTATTTTTTTTTTTTTTTAAATTAATATCAAATTAAATTGAAATTTTTGACTGATCCAACAAGAGTAACACTTCAAAGAATTGCAATGAAACAAGAATGATTCAAGTTATAAAGTTGCAATTATTTTTGCTATGCCATTTAGTGGGGCATAGAATATTATTCAAACAGTGGCGACTCGCTTTAAAATTCCGCACATAGCGTATCGAATGCTCGCCTCGACCTCATTCGAAGTGCTGGGCTTGTTAGTAGCGTGAGCCAAGGACTTGTCGTTGCTCCCGAGAACATAATCGAGTGGTGTTAAATGTCAAGATGATGGCTGAGTGGCCAAATTGCTGCTTCCCAACCGTCGAGCTGCAGTTTGGATAGAAACTTGAAGCAGACTTGGCAAATGATAAACTTCGATAGATGATTATTATCGATAACTGAGCTAAAGACTAAATGTAGATATCTAATACTCTGTTGCAGGTGTTGGCGTCATGATGCTATTGGTGCTGACCATCGAGCGTTATGTGTCCGTCTGCCATCCGGGCTTCACGCGACCCGTAATGGGTCCGCCAGGGTGAGTATGAGCAGTCCGGCATTCCGGCATTCCGGCAGTCGCGTAACCGTATTCCAGCTAACATTTGTCGTATTCCAGCGTGGTTGTCTTCGTCACCTGCTTGGTGACGTTCATCATCTACCTGCCGAGCATCTTTCGCGGCGAGCTCATCAAGTGCATGCTGACCTCGAACAACGTGTACGTGTATCTCCGGCGGGACAACAACATCTACCAGCGCACCATCTTCTACTCGGTGTACAAGATAATGCTGGAGGTGATCTTCAAGCTGGTGCCGACCGTGGTGATCGCTGGCCTCAATTTGCGCATCATGCTCGTCTATCGCCGGACCTGCGAGCGCCGCCGTCAGATGGTACTGTCGCGCGCCACCTACGTGAAGGACGATGATCCGCGCAAGTTTGCCGAGGAGCGACGCCTGTTCCTGCTGCTCGGCAGCACCTCGATCCTGTTCCTGCTCTGCGTCTCGCCCATGGCCATATTGCACATGACCATTGCGTCGGAGGTGCTGCCCAGCTTTCCGTTTCAGGTGTTCCGGGCACTGGCCAATCTGCTGGAGCTGATCAACTACTCGATTACGTTCTACATCTACTGCCTGTTCAGCGAGGACTTTCGCAACACGCTGATGCGCACCATCAAGTGGCCGTGGCTGAAGGGCAAACTGTGCCACCAGGTGGATGAGGTGAGTGCCACACCGCCAGCAACGGCAACAGCAGCGGTTTGTAATCCAGTTTGCCCGACAACTCTTCACACAGACCACACAGGCCATCATGGGTGTTCCAATGGTGCGATTCGAAAAGGTGAACATGCGTAATCATCACATCACCACCACATCCGGCATTGGACGGTCCAGCAGCATATAGTCCCGGCCCAACACTCCCCAATCCTCTGTATCCTCGCCCACTCACTCTCCCACGCCCACTGCCACGCCTTCGCCCTCTCCCGCATCACCAGTCCGGTCCCATACATCGCCCTCGGTCCCATCATCGCCCACGCCCATCTCCTCGCCCTCGATCACATGCTCGCCCACGCTCTCGCCAGCTACCACGCCCATTACCCTACCCAGCCCACTTCCGTCACCACGTCACATCGCATCGAGCAACGATCCGAGCGTGGTTTGAAAACGCCAAATCCACTCGATTGCCATCAATGAATCATCTCGCTATCTACATACAATATTAATACCCAACTACCGGAATATCCCAACTAACGGAATATCCCAACTCTGGACGCATCCAAAACTCTTCATCACGCAACATTTTCAATACTTTTCATCTGCTTTGTTCGAGATGTAATTGCATTCTTTATGCCTTTCACAGCTCTCAATAGACATTTTAACTCGATTTTACAGATTACAGACTATAATAAACCAGACAGACCGATCAAGACAAGCAAGTTTGAGTTTGAAGTTTAGATTGAGGAGTTTCCCAAAGCAGAAGAAGAAGAAATATTGCATATGAAGCGCTCTACTAATATATATATATATAATCAACGAAAATTATTGGTGTTGTTCTATATTGATGGTAGAAAATGAATTTCGAAGGAAAACTTAAGAAAATATACAACTTTACGGATAAGAAAATACACATATAAAGATCAATATTCAATACAGGTTATAAAATTGCAAACCAAAGAATTTAGATAATTGAGTTGACGAATGATGCGACGACTTGAAGGGGAAGAGAGAGAGAGAGAGAGAGATATCCCATCGCTGAAGTGGGGACAGAAGACTGTTCAGAGTCCGCACTAAAGAACTTGGGGGATGTTCTGGGGCTTAAAGCGACGAAATTTGGAGTCAAGGTGAAAGCGCCTAAGCGAAGCGAAGACAGAGCTACAGAGAAAACACACATTCAATTAGGGATAATGCAAATATTAAAGAAGAATAATATAGATAATATGATCATATGAGGCGAAGGACGGAATAGACAGGGAAGAAGGGGGACATAAGTGAAGTAATAGAAGCAGATGGTCAAAAAACAGTTCGAACTTGGGAGTATGTAAAGCCACTTTTTTTTTTTTGAGGAGCTTAAAGCGAGGGAAATTGGAGTCGAGGTGAATGAATCCAGAAACTAAGCGAAGCTTAAAGCAGCATCAAGACAAAAATGGACAGAAACGAGTTATAATTACAAATGAGATATATCTAGAATTATATATATATATAAGAGAGAGAGAGAGAGAGAGAGAGAGAGAGAGAGAGAGAGAGGGAGAGAAAGAGAGAGAGAGAGAGGAAGTCAGATAGTTGGAAAGAGTCTCTCCAGGAAGAGAGAGGGACAGAGATATATAGTGAGAGCGAGAGAGTGACAGAGAGGGATAGGGAGATAAGATCCACAATTTCGGATTGTAGATGAAAGAACTTAGCAGTTGAGCTGAACTTCAAAATTAACAGAAACCGACAGACTGACTGAATGACAAACTGACTGACTGACTTATACACAGACTGCTAGATAGACGAATACTTAGACTGACAGACAGAGTGACTGTACTAAAAAATAGAGAGATCCACAAAAGATATTTTAAAGACGTCCAAAAGCGATATTCATGAATGATATAAGAGAAAAGAGAGAGAGAAAAGGTAAATGAAGTGAAAAGTTGAGCTGAGTCAGGCGGAAAAGCGGACAAGCATGGCGAACTGACGGACGGATAAGCGGGACGGACAGACAAGCGGAACGGACAGACAGTCCATTGCGAGTGCAAAAGAAAGAGCTTAGCTAACAGAAGAAAAAAACAAAAAAGTATCACAATGCATTTAACTGAATCGTCGAAGCATTTAGATATTCATAAGCATTCCTACATAATGAAGCAAGAAAAAACATAAAAAATTATATGTAAACAAAAAAAATCTAAAAAAAATATATTCCAATATTTTTGTGTGTGTCACCGTAGTAAATGGCATTTCAAGAAATAACCCCCAAAGCCAGATGATGTCTAATGCCATATAGCTATATGTCTAGTCTAGTTTTAGAAGCATTTCGAAAAACAGAAGAAGAAGATGAAGGAAAGGAAGAGAAACAGCAACATCACAAAATGAGATTAAATGAGAAATACGAATCCATTTCCATATGATATTTATGTAAACTGATATATTTATGTATCCATATAGACATGAACTACATCTATATGAATCTGTGTGAGCGTATACAAACAACAATTGAATATATTTATATATACGTATATATTGATCTATTGAATGTAGTACTTAAGTGCGTGCAAGTGAGTTTCTGTTCGAAAATCAAACACTTGATTCTTGAGTTCGATATTCGATTTTGATTTGAAACATTCGTCAGACGAAACGCGTTTCAAGTTTGAATACATACTAGATTGTTAAACTAATTTTAGTACTATTTGTATGCTATTGAATTAGGTTAGTCGCTAGAGAACATTTTAGCTTGTCCTTATGTGTGCTACGGCTGATGCTAAGGATCAAGGCTTTACCTGCCATAAATTAGTTTACTTTTAGTCTTATTGTTAGAGCGAAATACTCGGAATTTGTGTATACCAGAAAAGAAAATCAATATCGAAAATATTTGAGATGTCCCAGGTACGGGATCAACTGTCTGATCTGATCTGATATCTGGCATCTGGCTCGATCTGTTTCATTTAATATACCCGCTTTGAGCAGCTACCTTTAATGGTAAGCGTCTTCTGACTTCTGTTGCCAAAACTAATTTTGATTGGTTGAGCAAAATGTTTCGAGTACGCAAAGAATTTCAGATGCTTGCAGCACTACTTAGCAAAACGTAAAGAAATAAATGTGTGTACCTAGCGAATAACTGTGCAAAATGTTGTCTACCTACAAGAAACTTAAGGAAAAATGTTGCAGTCGGGCCTAACCGACTACACAATACTCGTTCACAATGGTGTTGCAAAGGAATAAGGAAGGGAATTTTCTATATCATCAAATATAATGCAATAGAAGAAGAATCCCAGATATTTTCCGATTTGATAGATCATTTTGAATCACAGATCCCACACCCACATAGAGCGCCATCCAAAATAAATAGTAAACGAAGATCTGAAATGTCCTAGAGTACAAATCTCTAAACGAAACCTCCCTAAGCATTGTGAACGAATATGAGTTATATACAAACACTAAATATACATACATATATGGATGTCAAAGAAAACAGTATTTATTGAGAGAAATAAAAATAGAAAATAAAAAACAAACTACAAATTTGAACAAGAAAGTCCAAATTCTAAATGGAAAAAACAATTTTTTTTTTTTTTTTTCGATTAATAAAATAAAAATAATTTTGATTTATTTATAATTTTTTTCGGTGTGCGAGCGCAGCTCAAATTGAAAAACTAAACATATAATAAAAAATAATAATAAAAAAAAAAGAAAAAACAATATATATACAAGAATAAAAATCTATAGTTATATAAGCAGGAGAATATCGTATAAGGCAGGCACCGAAGTGAGCACTTAAGGCATGAGAAAAACCAAGGGAAACTGGAAAGCAAATGCAAATGAGACAGACAAAAGAAAAAGCAAAAGAAAATACAACAATATTACTATGAATATGAATAGAAAATTGCAAATATTAACCAAATGAAAAAAAAAAAAACAATATAATATTAAAATACCGAACAAAAAAATGCTCCCAAACACACACAAATATACATACACATACACTTTCATAGACATAGACACACACTTAATAGTTACATACTAAAAAAAAAAAAGGAAAAATAAATATATACGCATTTATCAAGCAAATACTACTTACTAATAATATATTGATCAATATCTAAATGTGAAATTTCAGCCGTTTCAATTGGTGTCAATGTTCAATATTAAATACGCATATGCAATACTACATACATACATACAATACATACATGCATACATAAAGCAAAGTTTAATGAAATATTTAAATGTATTACACTTCGAATTCCAAATGAATGTCAAATGAATAAAAACAAGTTTTACTCACCAAATGAATGCCATGGCAAAAGCAAATTATCAACAATAAATTAATTGGATTCTCCACGGAACAAATTGTTTGTTTTAATATGCAATGGGAAAAATCGGAAAAATGGATTACATAGGCCAATATGGTTTGAATTTGTTAACTGAATGAAGCGCACTCAAGTGAAGGATGTTCAGAGAGCCGTTCAGTTAAGTTGAAGAGAATAAAAAAAAAAAAAAACAAAACTTTTTTAATATTGAAAATATTGAACTAAGATATCTTACTCATTGGACTTTTTTGATTTCATTAAATTCTATAGAAATATATATTTTTTTGCTTTAATTTTAATTGTCGAATTTATTGTTATTTTTTTTTTTTTTTTTTTTTTTTTTTGTAATAGAAAATATATTCTTTTTAGATCATATCTAAAACCCCATTAAATATAGCAAATATTATAATAATTATGCGATTAAAAAATGGATATACATCTATTGACAGTATAATTGTAGCACTATTATAGCTTGGTAAAAAAAAAATAATAATAATAATAATAATAAACAAAAAAACATTGTTTTATTCTTATCAATTAAAGACCCTTTTAAAATTAATTTATAAATATTAAATGAAATTAAATTTTCTATATACAATATAAAGAGCTTAACATTTTTCTTTAGATTCTTATATATTTTATATAATTTCGATTTTTGTTTGTTCGACACCGAATCCATCCCATATCCTCCAAATTCTCAAAGACCATGTTTCAAATATTAAAGACTTGTGGTATAGTGTGATTATGCAGGGTCTTCTATTAGAAGTGTTATTAAAGAATTAATTCACCATAGTAAAGCCAAAATTGCTGCTCAAGCGAAAAATATTAATTTCCTTACTATATTATATTAATATTTCATATATACTTCCATACGCCCTTTGTGGTAAAATTATGAGATTTCAGAAACTATTAAACGAAACCCCCACATATCTCGAAATAAAGAAATTTTAAACTCTGGAGTCTCTAAAAATTTGTTTTCAAAATTAAATTCAATGAAATAAGAGATCTAACAAACCCAATAATAATATTAATCTCTGCTCTTAGGTAATAGTAAATAAAATAATACAATATACATTATGAATATATAATTAACAATGATAACACTCTCATCTATAATTAAAAGCATTCTAATTTTTGTTTTCTTCATTAAAAAAAAAGTTTTATTAACTATGATAATTATAAAAAAAAAAAAGTATTTAAAAAAAAAAATTGTGTTTGATTAAAATATGGAAGAACGACGTAAGAATCACACGGCAGAGGAATATACAGTGATCATTGGTTAGAGCTAACGGTGGGCAGTGCTGAGGTTGGTTTACCATGGTCGCCAGACCACCAGACGCTGCTTCACCAGCTCCGCCAGCTGGCGCTGTCGCTGACGCTTGCGCTCAAAGATTTGATGGCGGATCTTCAGCAGGATGCTGACGCGTGGCGCTGCCGAGCTGGCGGCTCTGTTGCTCTGCTGCGGCCAGGATGGGGGCGAGCACGATGGCGATGACGAGGGCGAAAGTGAGGGCGAGGGCGTGGCATCGCTGCAGGTGCTCAACTGTTCCATCAGCATATCCATGTCATGTGTGCCAGCCACTGAGTGTGGAGCAGGCTCACAAGGATGAGCAATCATTCGATTGCATGGATCCTGCTGGAGCTTGAGGCGCTGGCGCTAATGATAACAAGAGACAGGGAGAGATTAGCTAATGACAGCAATTGGATCAGTCTCTTGACTCACCTTTTTGCGCGCCGCATTCTCGGCAAGAAATCGACAGAGCTGCTGCAGCTGCTGCTCGGCCAGGGAATCGTCGTGCTCCTGCTGTGTGCGCTGCTCCCGGCGGAGCAGTTGGCGCTGCCTAATGGCCGCCTGCACCTTGCACTTGGTCGACGTGGCTGCGAGGCTGCGCCGTTGCTGAGGCTGTTGCGGTTCCTGCTGATCAAGCATCTCCTCCTGCTGCTGCAGCAACTGTTGCTGGCGCTGTTGCTTTAATATTTTATATATGACGCCCATGGTCTCGATGATTTCAGCTATCCGTGGTTCACTCGCGCCGAGCTGCTGGCAAAGACTGTCCAAATTTGTAGCCGTTCTTCGCTTCTTATATGGGCAGAGGCTCGGCTACTCCTACGAGCCGACGAGAGAGAGAGAGAGAGCGACAAAGAGCGACAGCGGGTGTGGGAACCGTTGCTGGGTTTTTTGGAAAGTGCATACCAAAAAAAGAATTACAAATAAAAATAAAACATAACTCACTCACGCGCGTGTGTGTGTGTATGAGTGTGTGCGCCAAACTTCAACTTGCCATATGAGCCATTGCCTCAAGTGGAGTACTATTTTCTTCTCATTACAATGCCTTTGGCAACAACACATGTGGCGAGCCGAGCATAGCTAAAAATAGCACACTGCATGTGCAGAGCCAGAGTGAGATAGAGAGCGAGCGACAGAGCGGGATAGGGAGTGTGAGAGTGAGAGTGGCAGCAAGAGCGGGAGAGAGGCACGCACATACATACAAAAATGCATACATATAACACTTTCGCTGCATTGTCAGCGTATGCAGTCCCGTTACTGTTCTCGTCCCTATCTTTGGCGCCCATTCCATTTGTCGACTTGCGTTGCTGAGCCCGCCTTTTCTGTCATATATATATATATATACGCTTTCAAACCGAAAGAATACAACGACTTTGTGATTCACTTGAACACTTTTGACATGATCCTGATACTCTTTAATTTTCAAATGGCATTTCATGTAGGCCAGATGGCTAAGCTAAGCTTTTTATTGCTTAACTCCATAATTATAGAGTATTGAATGTTATTATTGAGTGTTATTAATAGAGTGTTATTATTAGTTTTGGTCAATGACAACTAAAGACATATTCGTATATTTTAATTCTAGTTGATTATTATTTATTATTTTTAATAATTCTGTTAAGTCGTATATGTATATACATACATATATGCACATAAATAAATGTTCACAAATATGTAATCATTTTTTTTTTTTTTTTTACATTGCTCATGTTTGAAAATGCATTTTAATAATATTTCATTTCAAGCGTATACGCATGTATTTATACAATTCTAAAAATAGCGCATGGGAAAAACACTTTGCAGCAGACGCACTCACACGAGCAAAGAGAGCAACAACTGAGAGCGAGAGAGCGAAGGAGTGGAAGCGCAACGGCGAAATATCGTAGACAGCGACAGAGCCTCGTTCTGGGCTGCATGTCTGTGTGTCATGCCATGCACTTGAACTCCACATTCACATGAATGTTCCATTGGCAGTCGCTGTCGCTCTCGCAGTCGCAGTCGCAGTCGCAGTCGCCGTCGCTGTAGCCTATCCATGTGCATGTTCCCGTGCCTCTGCCCATGGCCCGATCCTTTTACTATGTAGTCCAGTCGGTTCGGCCGCTTGCCATCATTTTTCTGCTCTGCTCTCTTCTTCCTCTTCCTCGTAAATGTACACATACATACATGTATGTATACATATTATCACATGCCTGTCGTGCCGTAATGCATGTTTTTGTCTTAATTCTTTTTTTTCACTTTGTTGTTTGTATTATTGTTGCTGTTTTATTTGAGCGTCAAGATGTTTCAAAGTGCACTTCAAGTGCGCTACAATTTTTGTCTATTTTTAGATACTTGGGAATACGACAGATAACACGCCGCCAGGCAAATGACGACTCTGCCCATAGAGTAAATCATAATCATGCATAGAGCTGCCATTGAGAGAGAGGGTAAATTAAATAATGCCTAATGAGCGCCATAGAACTAATGCTGATTGAAGCATTAGCTATGTTTCTATATTTTATTGAGCTATGCATATTTAGGCATATGATTATTATCTATATACATATATAATGAGTAAAATTAATATTAATACTTATATTTATACTAATACCATTGAAATTGGTAAATCACCTATTTAAAGAGGTATTCATATATCAATGTATAATAATATATTTAACATAACTAATAAAATTTATTCCGGTACACATATGTGTAGATAAATATATTTTTATAATTACATAATATTTACATAATACATAATATTTACATTACATAATATTTACATAATACATCATATTTACAACCAAGATGTACGTGAGTACACTATAAGTATTATATTTATAAAATGAACTGAACTTTAGCAACTATTTAGTTATATTAGATCTACCATTATAAATTAGATCTTTATATATTAGATCTACCATTTCGACTACATATTTTATTATAGAGCTTTATATATTAGATCTACCATTTCGATTACTTATTTAATTATAGAGCTCTATATATTAGAACTACAATTTAATTTATTTATTTAATTATATAACTTTATATATTGGCACTACTCTGTCTTATTGGTATGCTAAGGAAATTTACCGAAATTTAGAGCAACTTTTATAGATTTGTGATTTCTGATTCGCTTAAAAATATCATATCTTCATTGAGCGAAAACCCTCAACATATCACATCAAATCAGGTTCCATTTGTAGCAACTTGCTTTCAAGTAAAGCTTTCATTTAATTTCGTTTCATTAGCCATTTGTCATCATTGGTAATACTCGTATCTAAATTTCCGACATGTCTAATTTATTCATTTTACAATTGCATTAGCTCAGCATTAGCATTACCAATGCGCATGTGCGACCCTCTGTCTATAAGGAAGAGAATGCATTGTTCCCTTGCTCCCCCTGCTACCTTCCCATGTCACTGAATGTGTCAGCGATATGTGTGTGTGTGTGTGTGTGTGTGTGTGTGTGTGTTGAGCTGAGCTGGGTTAAGTGAGGCTCTCCGCACTTGAATTTCATTTAGTGGTTCATTCTACACGATTTTTAGTCCCCGATGCACTCGCCTTAAATGTAATTGGGTCCCTTTTCAAATTCTCGGTGGTTTGTTGTCTTTTTCGTTTAAATACCCTGTATGTAAGTGGGGTATATGGTTTTGATAAGGTAATTTTGACATAGGTAATTATAGTTCTTAACAACATCCGAGTTTATTTGATCTAACTCTGCATATCTCTCTATCTATTCTAATGCATCTACCCCAAGATCTAGCAGCCTATATAACCTTCTCCCATTACAAATAATCATTGAAATTATTTGACGGCATTTACTTTGGGTATCTTCTAGTCGAGCAATCTCCAATTAGAATATTCTCACTTGTTCTTTCGTTGGTGACAATTAGCTCAGAGTATGAGTGCATGTGTATGTGTGTGTGTGTGGGTGATCATACATTTCCCACAATTGAACCGGAAAACAAAGGCTACGTACGTTGCAGCCCAGAAATGCGTGGAAACTCTCCCCCGTTTCGGTGGAAAACCCAAACAAGTGCCGAGTGGGTAATATAAATATTCGTATTGCCTGCTCGGATTTGATAGGGCCCAGGCCTAGACGTTTCGTTCTGGGAACTGTGCGGCTAATCGATATGAATTGGCCCTTCACTCGTTCGACTTTTGATCAATTTGTGTATTACTTTTGTTCTATTTGCGTACTTCCGTCTGCAGCTTATTTTTGGCTTCCAGCTATCCCTGTCTCTCTCTACCACTCTTCTTCTCTTGTTCGATAAACAAATCGTTTCAAAAACATATTCGAACTGCAATTGCAGCTGACCCACAAATTCTACGCGCAAATCTCTTTGGACAGTTCGCTCCTCGTCTCTGGGGCGTCGCAGTGGCGCCCAACGCGTTGGCCCATATTCGTCACTCGGTGGGGGCCACGGTCACCGGCTGTTCGGCATATTGGCGACCCGACAACATGCCATAAACGATATGCACACAAAGAGATATACATATATATATGTATATATGTATGTACAAGCATATCATGACAGAGCGCCACAATTTCTCACGGTTCCCGCACTGCAATTTGCCAAAGTTCGTGCGGGGATCTCGACGATCCGAGTTCCGAGATTCCCCCAACATCTGACAACTTGTCAGCAGCGGTAATAATGAGTCGCGCTTAGGGTGCCCCAACATATGATATGATGAAGCAGAAAAAGCAGAAATTCGGATTGGTTAACGTAATACTCTCGTTTTTTTATACGTAATACCTATAGAAAACCAAATTTACATATTTATAACCTACTTAGAGTTTAAATATTCTCTAATATCAGGATTCTGTTAGCCTAGTTATCAGCACCCTCTCTAAACTTCAGTCCCCAACTGAAGCTCAGTCAACTCGATGCGAGAGATCATCGCATGAAGGGAATAAAAATGAAAATTGCTTGAACACATGTTATCGGATGGAGCCAGCCTCGACTGGCCACCCACTTGCCACTTGGGTAGAGCCAGAGGCGGAGACAGTAGTGCAGCCCTGTGGCAAGTGCAGCGTGGGAAACTTTACTTTGCTGCAATCTCAAAAAGATCTTCATGAAGGGCGCAGCCGGTAGCCGGCTAAGGAATACCCTGCCAACGTCTGTATATCGATATTTATCGAATAGTCATAGTAATAGTAGTATCGTAATGGTTTCCATTATCATGGACAAGCACAAACCAGACAGAGAGTCTACTTTCAGAGGGTATACTAAAGAGAAGTATATCTTGCATACTCTAATTTCCGGTTTGGTTGGGGAGAAATTTGGGGCTAATTATAGATGGTGGGAACGGGGAAGAGGAAAAAATTTAAACCTTTGGAATTAAGCAATTATTGATAACTAAAAACTCGACATCGATAGCAATAATCTCAAGTTATGCTTAAGCTGAGATCTTAATAGATTATTTTTCCGATATTAATTCTTTAACAATTCCTGGTATTTCCTTCAATAAAACAAATTTATCATTTTGGTTTCTTTATAATAATTTCAAAAAACGTTTATTTTCCTTGCTTTTAATATTGCATATTAATTTTCATGAAGTTTCATCTTCTATTTTTTTTGATGTGTTGGATTTTTTTTTTTTTTTTTAATTTTGATAATAGGCAAAATTAGAGTAAATCAATTTGCTTAGTTCAAGTTGAATCAATCAAACTTAAATATTGCTTATGTTTATTAAAAATTATTGCATTTAGCTTGATAAAGGAAAGGAGACAGAATTTTCTTCGCTTCATTTAAGTATTTGTATTAAGTATTATGAAATAGATTAAATTTAGTAAATAACGGTTTCTTTTTTTTGCATTTATTTTTTAAAGTTATATTTTGCTTTAACTTAACTGCTAAATTTGGTTTATATACAATTCTTAACCCCTTTTTTTGTCAAGTGTATTAAGCGCCAAAAAAAAATTGATTGTTGCTGCAGTTTTTTTTTTTTTTCGTTCAGTTTTGATTTTTACACTTTGCTCCCAAAGGGAAAAAGTATATTGCTTTTTTTTTTCTTTTTTTTTTCTTTATATTAAAGCAGCTTTTTCATGTTAGCTAGCTAAAAATATTGTTTTTTTTTTTTTATAGCTATATAATGTATAATATATTTTTATTATTATTTGTTTTTTTTTTTTTAGCATTTGCTGAAGTATTTCGGTGAGAATTAAAAAGGCATGCAAATATTTTGTGCTTGAATGCAATAAGTTATATATGTATATGTATGTATATAGTTTACAGGCTATAAATAGGCCCTTGAAAACGCAATTTCATATTATATATAAATATATACATGTATGTCGTAGCGTTGTCAGTAATACCGTCTTACATTTCGTCTATAACGGTGTCATTCAGTTTTCTAGCTAAAAAATGCTGTTACTCCTCTTCTGTCAGACCCTATTTATCGATATCATAGCGAACCTATGCGTTCTCGCTCGCACTTAGCAACACCATCTCTCCCTCTCTCTCTGACAGTCCAGCGCGAGCTATTCGTATAGACAACATCACAATATTACACCGATACGACATATACATACATACATATTATTTATACATATAATATATAAAGAATTTTTGATGGGATTTACGTTAATCAAATTTGGCCTCTAATAATGCAAAGTCTGTTAATGAATTGTTAATAGTGCTGAGCAATCGAATAGTTAATTAGAGTGTGTAAAATCTTGTTTTTGTTTAGTATATGTTTAGCTACTAGTTTTGAGTAACGGAAACCAGATTATGTCAACTTCAATTTATTGCAGCGATTTCTTGATTCAATTTTTTGTTTTTCCTCTCCTAACCAACACATTTTCAGTTTCAGTTTAGAACAAAAGTCTTGAGTAGATTTTTCTTTTTTTCTTGACATTTTACTTTGTATATATATTAATATCATTGCACTTCAAATTGGTGTTAAGCAAGTGATTTCACAATTTCTATTATCATTATTATTATTATTAACAAAAATATCTCTAAAAAATGTTTAAATTTATATATATGTATATGTATATATTATTTTCATTGATTGCTTTTATGCTGGAAACGTTTCCACTAGAAACTATACCAAAACTTCAGTAAAAATTCAATATGAGCGCTTGGACATCATATCGAATGATCACTGTAGCAACTAAAACTCAATTTTAGAAGAAATCGTCTACAAAAACACAACGCAAGCATTAAGAAAAATTCCTTTAATGAAAACAAAATTATTATAATAATAAAATTGAGATATTGAACACTAAGTATAAGATAGAAACACAAAGCAATATTGACGAATAGTTAACATAGGTGTAAAGTAAGTGGATCAAATAGAGTATAGAGTTGTATAAAGCACATTGCACTAGAAAATGTACAATCGGAAGATGTATAAAGAGTAAGCCCTGAACCCAGATGACACTAAAATATTTTATATACCTTTTCTTTTTTTTTCAGACAATAGAAAATTTTTGATGGAAATATCGGTTTATAGACTTTTTTAGTGCTATTTATGCTGTAAGGCTGAAAGCCGAAACAGTTATTTACTTGATTTAAGTCAGGGTATTTCCTAGTCAGACAGTTAAATAAATCAAGGTAGAGCTAGCCAAATTCTTCTGCTATGCTCTAAAAAACTAAAGACGCTCTAGTTGGATTGAGATATGTATGTGTATAATATGAAAACGATGCAGATCTTAAGGTATAAGCAAGTTAAACGGATCAGGGTATTTCCTAGTCAGGCAGCTATATAAATTCGACTAGAGATAAACTTAGTTTTGCTAAAGCATCCATACTTTAAATACCCAGATGGAACCAAAAGAATAAAAGTAATGCTGGGATATTTGCTAATCAATCTAGTCAGGGTATTTCTAGTCAGGGTATTTCTAGTCAGGGTATTTCTAGTCAGGCATTCATATAAATCAGACTAGAGTCAGGCAAATGAATGCTGATAAAATATTCATACCTAAGAGCTGAAGAAGTCTCTTGATCCGAAATATGCGTGCAATGAAAGTGATGCTGGGTTCAGGGTATTCGCTAGTCGGACAGTGCCGACTAGATTATCATAGATATGGTGTTTTAACAGTTGTATGTATTTCTCTCAGTTTTTTTTAAAGGGATGTTTAGCTTATATTTTATTGATATAAGTATATAGATTTTATTTATTTTTTGTTTTTTTGTGTTTTCTTTTTTAATGATTTTACTATTTCACACATTTGATTTTACTTTAAGCTGAGTTTGTCAGAGTTTAGAATTTGGTTTTAATATTGTTTTATTTTTTTTTTTTTTTTTTTTTTTTTATAAAGCTGAACCACATATAAAATAGAAATCATTTTAGTATGGTGATTAGACTGTTTGTAGAGAAGAAAGTATATATACGAAAGCAGAAAATTAGGAGAATAGTGTATAAATTGTTAAGCATAGGTGTATAGTTCGTATAGAGTGTGTATAGAGCGTGTATAGAGTGTGTGTGTGTGTGTGTTGAGTCTGTTTTCCAGAGAGTTTGCACGACGATGATTGTAAAATGCGATATTTTCTAAGGCATTCAAAACGTACTTATATAATTCTATATATATATATATATATAAATATTGTATGTAAATATATATATATATATATATATATATATATATATATATATATATATATATATATATATATATATATATATATATATATATATATATATATATATATATATATATATATATATATATATATATATATATTGTATGTATGTATGTATATTTTTTGTTTGTTTTCGTATTTCCATTTGAATATGTTTTAGAAAGTTGCAAGCTCTAAGTAGTTGTAGATTGCCAAAATAAATTGAATAGAAAATTTTTGATATATTTTAATAAGGCATGCATAAAAATATCATATCATATATGTATATATGTGTTTAACAATAGTAAATTTTTAAAGAACAAAAAATAAACAAACATATATACGTATAGTATATACAGAGTATGTATAAGCAATTTTTATTTCAATTTGTACTCCAAAAAATATCCATAGGCTTTATCATGTATGCGTGCAGATTGACCAAACATTCTAATCAAGGTTTCAATATGTTAGGGTTGTAAAAATTAAATTTTAAATTATATAAAATCTTAGTCAATATTAATCCGAATATGCATTGTAAATTTTAAATGTCTATAAATCTTATATAGATATCAAGTCCGAGTTGATTTAGCGCTGTTCATCTATGCCATTCGTACTATCCTTCTATTTATTCTTCTTCATAAAATATTAAAAATTTATATCGAATCATCGGTAAACGTAACCAAAATGATTGTCTGAGCTCCGGAAAGCGATAATCTAAATTTAAATTAATGAAATACTGCCTGCACACATACATCATTTAGCGGAAAGGATCGTTTAGAATATACAGAACTTAGTATGTACAGCATGTATATATATATATATACATTTTTATAATATAGCTGATATAAATAAGTAGATTAGAAGCATGCCACATGCAACAGTAAAATTAAAAAAGTTTTTTCATTTTGCAAGTTTGATAAAAAGCTTCCTGACTTTGTTTTTGACTTGAGTTATCATATTATATATGTATGTATACATAATTAGGTACATATACATATGTATTTGCACTGTGCTCATCCATACATACATATATATATTGCCTCACAGCGACGCGAGTACTGCAGGACCGGCCCTCGCAACTGTAAGGTATGAGAGTCCGTACTAGAGTTTGTCTCTGTCGCTCCTACAGATTCGGCAATTGAAGCTCGCATCGCTCTCACAACAAGCATTGGCGATCGCTAGCCGAAGTACCGTAATTAAGAGAGAGAGCAGCGGGTGGTTTCGTTACTCTCTTGGCAATAACGGTTCTTCGCGCGGTGAGAGCATATATGTATATGTATATGTCTGTATACATATATAATTTGTATTTGATTAGTTCACAATAAGCAAATTTTGTATTCAATGAATATCGATTATCAACATATCGCTATAATCGAGCTGAGTAAGCGGCGTATTTAGGCGACATTGCCTTGTTTCTTTTTTTTTTCAATTTATTTTTTGTTTTATTTAAAAGCTTTAGCATTCGATTTAGGCATTTGTAATTCATTAATATATATACCTATGTTAATATATATATTTATTGTATATAACTGTGCCTAACATATTCTTGATATTATTTGTATTTTAGCGTACTTCAATTATTATCGACAAAAAAAAATATAAATAAAATAAAATATAGGAATTAAAAAAATTTGCTTTTTTTACTTCATCTTTTCAATTTGCTTCGTTTTTTTCTTTTAATTTTATTTCTTCAAGCATTTCAATAAAAATGCTTTCACAATTGAACAAATGCCTAATGTTAAGTTATATATGTATGTATTCAAATATATTATATACATACATACGTAATTAAAAAAAAAATACAACAAGCATTTCCTTTAATTTAGTTGGTGTTTTGTTATATAATATATATATTATATTTTTCTATTATTTTTTTATGCATAACATTTCACGTTGTTAATTGTGTTTTAGTTCCAAATATTTTGCAATCTTGTTGAATTTCAATGAAACAAATTTTCAAATTTCTGTTTCACTTTCAATTTGCCTCCAGCAAATGGTGTGTGTGTGTGTGTGTGTGTGTGTGTGGACGAGTGTGGGAACGTGTGTGGGAGTGTCTGCATGTTGTTGTTGAATGTACTTAACCATTTATAATATACATATACATATACATATGCATATGCAAATATGTACATATGTATATATGTACATATATATAGGTGTGCGTCTGTATATATCATCAAACCATATTTCGATTTATTGTGCACGAATTCGTTGTCTTCCAACTGAGGGACAATCTCGAATTACAATTACTCCATTGGTTAATCACCACCTAAACTTAACGCCTGAACTATACGTGGATCAGCTTTACTACCCTCACGAAACTCTTCCAAGGTTAGCCGATCGTCGTGATTCTTGTCCATTTGATCGAAGATCTTATCGACACGCTTCTGCGGCGTATTCTCATCCTCCGTCTGCGGCTGTTGGCCCTGTGGGAAAATGGGGAAAGTTTCATAAAATATTCAATAATCAATTCATTCAATCTGAGTCTGAGTCTGAGTCTGAGTCTGAGTCTGAGTCTGAGTCTGACTCTGACTCTGACTCTGACTCTGACTCTGACTCTGACTCTGACTCTGACTCTGACTCTGACTCTGACTCTGACTCTGACTCTGACTCTGACTCTGACTCTGACTCTGACTCTGACTCTGACTCTGACTCTGACTCTGACTCTGACTCTGACTCTGACTCTGACTCTGACTCTGACTCTGACTCTGACTCTGACTCTGACTCTGACTCTGACTCTGACTCTGACTCTGACTCTGACTCTGACTCTGACTCTGACTCTGACTCTGACTCTGACTCTGACTCTGACTCTGACTCTGACTCTGACTCTGACTCTGACTCTGACTCTGACTCTGACTCTGACTCTGACTCTGACTCTGACTCTGACTCTGACTCTGACTCTGACTCTGACTCTGACTCTGACTGTCTAAAGCTGCTTGCTTAGCTACACACGTACAGGCTCCTACGATTGTCAGTGGACAATGGGACGGTGTCAGGGCATTGAAATTCTGGTATCGTGCACATTGTGAAAGACAGCGCACAGGGAATACATTTTTGAGCGCAGTTGTAAAAATATCAAATTAAAAGTTGCCACAACTCCAACATAAATGTCTTTATTTCTGTTTTCCCTTTTTCGCTGTATTACTCCCTCTCCAGGTTTTCCGTTTCTCCCTGGAGACTCCTCGAGCACTTACCACCATTTGATAAATGGCATCGACAATATTGTACATTTCCTCTCGCGTGATGTAGCCATCGTTGTCGACGTCATAGAGACGGAAGGCCCCTATGAAGTGAACAGATTCGTATTTTGAATAATTATTTAACTGTAGCCGTAACACCGGCTCCACTTACAGTGCAGTTTCTCATCCAGATTGCCACGTGATGTTATGGACAGCGCACGTATGAATTCCTCAAATTCAATAGCTCCATCCTGGGGATATTTTAATTGGTTAATTCATTCAATTGATTCATGCAAATGTGATTCACTTACATTGTTCTCATCGAATACTCGAAATACCAGCGAGGCAAATTTACTGGGATCGCCGTCCGGGAAAAATTGCTTGTAAATTTTGATGAATCCCTGGGCGCAGAGAACGTTCACCATAGATGACAAGAAAATATTGATGAAAATAAGTCGAAATATATTGGGAATATATATTTAAATGTCTATTAGTATATTTAGTACATTTTAATCAAGACTGCGGACGAAAGGCGAAGACACGCCTTGTTTGCTTATGCATAAATCTATTTAGTAAAATTTTAGAGTAGTCTAAATATTGATATGATCAAAATTCGAGAAAAGGCCAAAGCTAAATATATGAAATTCATATTGAATACCAAGCGAATCTCTTTGATTCCATTATCGATTCCTTTTGTCTAGCGAAAAGTTTGACTAATAAATTTTCTATCGATTTGAATTAAAATTTACAACACTTTAGACCTTGAATATAGAAGAAGTATGTATATAGATATGTACACTAGAGTATAAAAGTATAAGCCGATTTGCAAACAAGACATATATGTATAAGATATTAGGCAAATGGGTAAATATTTTATAAAATTTAGTTAAAGTTAGTTTAATTTTATAGTTTAGTCAGCTAACTCAAGTTAGTGTAGTTCGTAGAAGTTAAGCAAAAGCTGGAATTTAGTTGAACGTATTTACATTAATTTGAATCTCTTGGTTAACAATTTAGATTCAGATTTAATTTCATGCTCGTCATGTCTGATCGGAATGGATTACCAATCACATTAGCCAAGGCTTGTGGCCAGCCTCAGAGCAGCCGTAATAGAGTTATATATTTTTATGCAGTAAAAACAGAATTTTAATATCAAATAAGAGCAAAACTCATATGCCATAAAAATAGCCATTTAATTTATTATGATTTTATTTTATTCTATTTTTGAGAGGCTTTGGCAATACATCATTGCATGAGTTGCATGAAAACCGCAAATACCGCTGTGAGTATGCTGTGAATAAATTATATATATCCACGTGTTTGTGTAAAAAGCAAGGTTCGATTGCACAACTAGCAGATACCGCGTAGTTGGCTTCTTATGGAAAATATCTCTTTCGAATTTTACAGTCGATACATGGAAATGAAAGAGTATATCAGCGCACTGATCATCTGCTAGATAATCCTAGTATTAAGTTTGGTATGTAGAGTCTCATTATCAATAAATTTCATAATGGAAACCCATTGCTGCATGGTCCACCCATCCTAGATATGAGTTAATTAATAATCTGCTAGATAATACTAGTAAAAATTCGGTATATGGGGTCTCATCTAATATGCTAAATAATCCTAGTAAAAATTCGGTATATGGTGTCTCATTTTCCATAATTATCGATTTTTTTGCTACTCTACGCTTCGTACATAAAAATCCATAGTCCTAGGCAATCGCTATAGATCCACGGAAATGAAAACAAGCTCGAATAGATTACCAACTGAGGTACTACCTCAACTACGTACAGTTATCGATACGTTGCTAAGCGATACGATACGATTTTTTATTAATATGCCCTTCAACTGCTCATCCTTCGATACTTATCGATTTATTGTAATCAAAATCCATAGTCGATAACTATCGATACACGAAATGTAAAACATGCTCGAATAGATTATCAATGGAGGTAATACCTCAACTAAGTACGTTACTAATCGATATGATGGAGTATTTTATTTATTTTAATATGCCCTCCAATTGCTCATCCTATCAAAAGTGAATGCTGGAATGCCCATATTTGGTGTGTCTAGCTCTTATAGTTGGCTCAAGTAAATTTAATTCTCTCACTCAAAGTGTTTGCCTCCGCCAGACGCTGACTAAGAAATATTTGTTTACTCGACTATTTTCTGGGTTCGATGCTGTCGCAGAATATGTACCTCTTTGTGAAGCATTCGATACTTATAGTGGGAGTGGGAACTGCGCCCTGGCAGCACCCACATTTTGCACATCACGAAGAAAAGAAAGCAAGTAAAAAAAAAACCCTAGTAGAGACTGCTTGACTATGGGATGCGCTTTGAAGAACTGAATATGTAGTTATTCGCTGCCTATAATCGATAATTATCGATAACATTAAAAATAGCTAGCGGTATTTTGAGATAAGCTGGATAAACGCCTGTCTTACAGGGCACTACAATCAAAATTCTGCTTCTTTGTAAGAGGACAGATGGACAGAGTGATGGACAGTTCCAAATCAACTTAGATCATCAATCCGATGAGGAATCTTTAAACACTTCATGGCTTCGACCACGCCTCCTTTGGGCTGTTATGTAAATTTTAACGAAACCATTATGCCCCGACTTCCCATTTTGCATGGGTTCAGGGTATGGAAAACATGGACAAGTTCCATTGGCAGCCGCAAACAGGCCGCAAAAGGCCACAGAACTGCGGCACCAATAATCGCGTTGGCATTGAGCGTGGCACAAGGCCAAACAAGCATAAAAATTCGAGTATGGCCATAACAAATTTAGCATGTAAATAAAAAAGGAAAGAAGAAGCAGACGAGAAATAAGGAGAAGGCATTGCTAAGTAGTTTTCCCGTTTGTTTAAAATTCTGAATTGTCGAATCGAAAGAGGCTGCGACCATGGCTATTGTTTGGTTAATGGGCTTATATAGTGTTTTGTTTTTTTATTGGTTAAAATTAATAAATAAAATGATGTAAAGGTAGAGGCGATGGGCTCGCGCCCTTTACTTACTTGTTCAGTCAGCAGACCGTTCGGGCAGTCTTTGAGAAAACCTTTGTGCCTTCAAAGTGACATAGATTTGGTTTGGTATTTGGATTTGTTTTTGGGATAGCACAGTTTCGAGTTCAGTGATATACAGGTAAAACAAAACAAGTCCAGAGCAAAATGCAAGAGTTGAAGTACAGACAGAGAGAGAGAGCGACAGCGAGAGCGACAGAGAGAGAGAGAGAGAGGGAGACGATTTAAGATTAACAAACAGTCCAAAAAATCAGTTGATCAAAAACATAAAAGCAGAAGACAAAATAAAAATTAAATAAATAAAAAGTCTTCAATATAAGTAAAAATTCCTATTTAAATATCTGAATATATACATATATATACACATATACTAATGTATTGATAGAACGGAAAACGAAAAGAATTACGAAAATGAGAGAAATTTTATACATGGAAAATTCGTTTAATGTAAATATTTAATAATCGAATGTCAACAATTTTGTGTGCATTATTTAATTTAATGCTAATTGTGTTTGTGATATTTACATAATGTGACGCATTCGCATTTGCATTCGCAATCGAATCGCCACTCATTTATTGCACAAAATATTTCGAATATTCGAATTTCGAAGCGAATGCACACTCAGAGAGGTAGAAAGAGACAAATGAACATGATTACATTTAATTTAAATATGAATAAAATAAAGAACATAAATAGAATTAACAACAAATTATTGTAAATGAAATGCACTCATGTGTGTGTAATACATACATACGCATTAAGAGGCGCTACGATTTGTGACATTTGGCAAATTGCGAATCGCAAATTGCTTTCTAATTGGAACACCTAAATTCTTACCATTGACGTATTTCCTTTTCGGTAACTGCAAAGAGATGGGAGACAGAGAGAGAGAGAGAGAGAGAGAGAGAGAGAAATATTTATTAGATATTTGAAATGAAAGCAAGTGAGAGTGCTCTATCCTGAACTCTACGAAGAGCTTATATTTCTATCCTACTCACTCATAGCATACAAATTGAATTGAGTTGAGTGAGTGAGCGGCACAAAATGAATTGAGTGAGCTTCAGTTTGAGCACGCATTCGATCTCCTACAATTCGTCATTCAGCTAAATGAGCACAAAACGTAATGCAAATTTGAGCAAAGTCGGAAGCACTAGAATCACTCAAGTTTTGTTCATGTTTAATCTTCGTACATACATATATATGTACATATTTCTCAGTGCATGTTCAACACTGCGCATTTAGTTGATTATGAGTTTTTGTTGTTTTATTTTATTTTTTTTTATAATTCTTTTTGCTGCTGTTTTTATCCTCGCTTACCCGCATTCGCACTCATGTTTGATACGTGAGCGCACTCATTTACTCAAAGTTTTTTCGGCTGCGCTTTCAACGTTCTCACTAAACGCATTTTATGCATTGTTAATTCGAGGGGTTTTTTTTTTGCCATTTATTTATGTATGTATTTACTTTGCCAGGCGCTCTGCTTGTGTATGTGTCTGGGTCTGTGTCTGTGTATGCACACACACATAAGCAGACCTTCTGCTTGCTGCGCAGTTAACGCAGCTTATGGGCTTTACTACGGGAAATTAATTGTTGCACAACTTGAATAACAATTGCGAGATAATGTCATTCAGAATGCGTGTTTCTGCCAAGTAAATGCATTAAAGTAATTCCTGATTTGTGAATACATTTGTTATCTCTGTATTCATTGCAGCAGCCCGCATAGCACATTTCAAAGTATCCATCGTTTGTGGTAATATATTATAATAATGGTATACATACATATATGGTAATGTAAATATATATTTTTGCATGAACTCAACTCAACTCATCGCACTGATGCAGAGTTTATGAATATATGTATGTATAGCATACTTTACAGAGCCAGTTGCATTAACAAATAAACGTTTGTACATATGTAATTACTGCAGAAACAGCTCAAGTCAAATTCGATATTCATGTTCTCAAGATCAGAAAACAAAATTTAAACAGAATACGAGCTCAGTTCAGTTAGCAGATTCAAGCTCAATTATATATTGAAGCTGATTTTTTACAGCAACTATAGCAGAATGGCAACACATAAAAGGAGACAACATGATAGCTCTTTCTTTATCTGCATCTCTATAGAGAATTAGACATGCATACATACAAATATCTTGGGACAGAGAGAGGAAAGCTCACAAATAACTGTTGTAGGTTACTCGATGTCTGTCAATAAGTGTCTTTCACTCGCACTTTGAGAAACAACTCAGAGAGCAACCGGCACGTAACCGTTTCGCTCTGGATGTTGTCCAACCGTTTCGTTGAGTTAAATGCAGCGAAATGTCTTTTGTGTATGTATTGGTATGTTTGCAAGCTCTCTAAACACATCAATTGAGTGTGTGCTTGTATATGTGATTTATTTAGCTATTTTACTCATTTACTGAGTCTCGTTGTGCGAGCGTTAATCGTATCACAACCGGTTGCATCGACTCCTTAACAAGCAATCGGCTCGTAAACGGTGTGTTTCGCTCTGGATGCTCTCCAACCATTTCGTTGAGTTAAATGAAGCAGACTATCGTTTGCAATATGCATTGGTATGTGTGCCTGTGCTTTGCTCGCTATGCATATCAGCTGCGCACCTGAATTGACTGTGTGCTTGTGTATTTGACATTTGTGAGCTATTTTGTTCTGTTACTGGCTCGCGCTGCGCGAGCGTTAATCGTTCGCTTCTTACGCTATGTTCGTTAGACCAAACTCACAAGAATGATTCAACTGAAGGCGCGAGAGAGAGAGAGAGAGAGAGTGATGTACTTTATGTATCATATATACAATACATATACAAACTATACAGAATATTGAAGTGCATCATACACAAGACTTAGCCTTATATTTGTACAGGGTATTTTCAAGTATATATGCCAAATATAGCAAGCTTCAACATTTGCTGTTTTCAGAACCAACAAAGCTGGCAATCAAAAGCAGTGCAGATAGCATTTCAACTAAGTGAATTAGTGAAACAGTTGGACATCTAATTTGGAATTTACGATTGGAATTTAATCGAATTAGCAATCATTGGTGAGTTGTTCAAGTGAGCAGAGCTGCGTGAGTCACGCATGTGCTCCAATGAATAATAATAATAATAATAATAATAATAGTAATAATAATACCAGCAATATTAATACTAATGCTGATAATAATCGCCATCATTCACAAGCTTAGCTTCCGCGCCGATTCACTGTGAACTCGAGCATCCTCGATTGGGCCGAGTCTCGGGCCTTGGCCTAAGCTGCTTACCTCTGGCCTTATCGGCCGCCAGATGGCCAAGCTGATGCTGAACTCGTAAACAATTTGGCTCAGCCGCTGAGTAATGCCGTCTTAGGCCAAGTTTCGTTCGGCTTACGGACTGATGGCAGCGCAGCAGACCCCATCAAGGAGCTGGCCAATTGACGAGGTAGCCCGCCGGAAGCATACTAACTGGCTGTCTATGTCTATGATATGCGCGTGTGTGTATGTGCGCGTGTGTGTGTAAAGTTGCATAAAGTTCATATCATTTAATAAATCATTTAATTTATTACCTGGCAGCTCAGGCAGCACGAGCAGCGCAGTCAAAGACAAACACATATGCAGCTCCACCCATGCACATCCATACATATATCGATATATATGTGTGTGTGCGTATGTGTGTGTATATATATATGTTAGCTTATCGTCATATAACATACTTAGAGGCGCGTGTGGTGCATGCACGTCTGCACTTAGGAGCCAGCGCGAAGCCCAGAGTCGTGCGCCACTTTACAAATGAAAAAACATTGAAAAACACGAGTTCAGTCTGCTGTCAAGTTGAATGTAACGAACTTTGAATACCCTAACGTCTAGAAGCAGCTAAGTCTAGCAAAACCCAAGCAATGATTTTTGAATCGAATAATTAATTAAATTTATCAGAGAGAAGCAAGTGTTTGTTTATCCCTTACATAATTTAAGATTCAGATTAAGATTAACATTAACACTAATAGCTAAAGAAAACCCCTGTCCTCCCTCACTCTTGTACAAGAAGAAGACTTAGACGCCACCACCTGGATTGTATCTTGACCTCCATAACATCAATGAAAAAAAAAAAAAAGATTCCATAAGCTTTATCTGAAATTACTACGCCCTAAAATATACGCCTTTCATATTATAGCTTTTAGAATACATTTATAATAATTCATATATATTTAATCAATTTATAATTCATATATATTTAATCAATATACATATGAAATATAAATTAATTTCTATTTAAGTTGCCTAAGACGAAACAGAATATTAAATAAATACTAAATAAATAGTCCATAAAAAAAGAAAATGAAAAATAAAATTCCTTGTTCAATATTCCAAATATGATATGAATTATGATATGAATATGTCATGTATATATGTATATAACAAATTTATATATATTTTTGTATATAGTTTTATACAATTTCTGTTTAGATTAAATTGCCTAAAATGTAACTGAATATTAAATAAATACTAAATAAATATTCCATAGAAAGAAAAAAAAAATGTCCATGTTCACTATTCCAAATATGATATAAGTTATGAAATGAATATGTCATCAATATATGTATGAATATGTATAAAAAATGTATATATATTCTATATAATACTTAAACAATTTCCGCTTATTTTAAATTGTCTAAAGTGAAGCGGAATATTAAATAAATACTAAATAAATAAATAAAATCATAAAAATTAGTTTCCTAAAAGGAAACTGAATATTAAAAAAAATACTAAATAAATATTCAATAATTAAAAATGTAAAAGAAAATTCCTTGTATTCCACTATTCCAAATACATGAATTATGATATGAAAATATGTATCATAAAAAATGTATATATTATAATACATATAATATAATATATATATTTAATCAATTTACAGTTTAGATTACAATTTCTACAAAACGTTGTAAGTGCAGTTAAATAGAATAATAATAAATAATAAATAAATATTCCACAAAAAAAATAAAATAAAATAAAATAAAATAAAATAAAATAACAAAAAATGAATGATGTTCCAACTATTTAAAATATGATATGAATATAAATTTTTAAAAATCTATATATTTTTCTATATAATATTTACAGCAATTTCTGTTTGGTTTGAAGTTTCTACCAAAGGTTGTAAGGCAGTTAAATAAATAATAATAAATAATAAATAAATATTCCATAAATAAAATAAAATAAAAATGGACAATGTTCCCTGTTTAAAATATGATATGAATATACCATAAATAGAAAATTTAAATAAAATACATATATAAATATATATAACTCTAGCTATATCCAGTAGTTGCAAAACTCTCTCTTCTTATAAGTTTTTTTAGACTTGCAATAATATTGATAAGCCTTACGATATATACACTAAAACATAATAAGCCGAACGCATATCATTCCAGTTCAATTGGCAAAATGGCAAATCACTTTATTGACCTTTCGAGTTCCTCCTCAATTAAATGCTTTATCAAACCAATCTCCGATCTGTACTCATTGTTAAGCCAAATGATTTTCTATTGCGCTGGAAATTGATTTCGATTGCCACTCCAATATATATATGTATATATAGATATGTATATCTCAATAGATTCGCATGTGATACGAACTCTTTGATGGGGCTTGTTAAGCAATTTGCCAAGGCGCAGTGCATGAAACATAAAAATCCATTTGGTATTTAGATATATGCGAATTGCATTATTAATTGGAAAATGTGTAATGGCATTGGGGGCTGAGTAGCTCTCGAGCTGGGTCTTGAGGCCGACTGGCCGTCAGTCATGGCAGTCCTTGCCTGGCACACGCAGCCATTGAGCACAAATTGAAAAGCTCCTCCAGTTGCCTGGCATCAAAATATATAACTCATTATAAGCGCCACAGGCAGAGGCAGAGGCAGAGGCAGAGGCAAGGGCGGCTGCACAAAGCGCCATCGAATCGCCGGCCCCTTCTCCCCCTCCACACACAAACACACCCACACACCCACACACTTAAAAGTCTACGCACGCCAACGCGTCCGCTAAGTTAGCTCCTGGGCATGTTGATGTCGACGTTAGAGGACTTTTACTGCGGCTATATGAATAATGCATATGTGTGGGTATATCTCATGCTACGCCCGTATGTGTATGTGTGTGTGTGTGTGTGCTTAGCGCCGCCAGCGTTAAAGCAAATTAGTTCATAGCCAAGCGAATTGAGTGAACCAATTCCCTACACACAGGCCAAGAGAAAAATAAAAAAAATTTATATATATAAAAAAAAAAATGTAATGAAAACAAAATTATTTCGATTTAAATGTTTATTTGCACAAGACGGCATTTTTTCGCGTCTTCTGCTGGCAGCAGCCGCAGCCCGCAGTGTTTATTTAATAACAAAAAAAAAAAAAAAAAAAAAGAAAAAGGAAAAGGAAAAACATTTTTCGTTGCCTGCTTTTAGGGGCTGGCTAGCGAGAAAAAGGCCAACGACTCTTGTGATTTTGACTTGGCGGCATTTGATTTAATTTTAAACTGATTAAATTTAAGCACACGTTGCCAATGAAAGAGAAAGGGAGAGAGAGTGAGTGAGTGAGTGAGTGGGAGAGACAGAGACATCAACACGCACACACCTAGCTGGTGGCAAGAACTCATTCAGTCAGCCGCCGCCTGGGAGTGGCCACATGCTAATTAATGAATGGCTGCCAAAGGTCTTGCCAACATCCATACACTGAAAAAAAAAACCAGCAACAGCAAAAACAACAAGCAAAAAGAAAAACAAGAACAAAGTAATATAATTAAGAAATAAGAGGGCAAAAAAAAAAAGAAAAAGAAAACAAAAATAAACTCGAGCTGCGACTTGCATGCGGGCGCATATGTGCATGTGTGTGTGTGTGTGTGACATGTGCGTGTAACGGTAAACTTTTCCAGCTGTTTGGCACATACAACTCTGAAGCTTGTGTGTGCATGCCGAATACCCTGTAAACATGACAATCCTAAATAAGTTACAAACACGCCACCTGGCGGCGCAACAAATGACCAATTAATCAAAACACCTAATTGGCATTCGATTCGACAGCCAGATAATCCACATTAAGCAGCCACACAAAATATGTATATAACCCTATAAACCCTATATACACATGCACATATTTCGAAGACTTAATTAGAAGAGCAAATGTCGGAACAGCTATTTCTATTTAGAATTCCATTTATTATACCCCCTGAACCCATTGAAAATGGGAATTCAGGGTATAATGGTTTTGTTGAAATGTATGTAACATTCAGAAGGAGGCGTGGCAGACCCCACAAAGTATATATATTCTTGATCAGGGCGACGAATTGAGTCGATTTAGCACTATTCCTCTGTCTATTTCTTCTAAGTATTCCCTTTACTCTCTATGTATTGTTTCCAAGTATTTCCGCTAAGTATTTCATTTACGTAGTTCCTCTACGTATTTCCTTTACGTAATTCCATCACGTAGTCCCTCTTCGTCTTCAATGCTTATAATTCACACGCTTACACGCAGCTGGCCTGTACGACTGAAGAAATGCTGCAGCTGCTGCCCTTTATATAGCGACACTTTTACTCAAGCCACTGTCTCTCTCAACTCTTGAGCCCAACAGCAGGTAGAACTCATTGCAGTTGAGCTTCAAGTGACCAATGGGAGTGCTCTCTGCTGCTGTGAGCATACACATAGACAAAAGTTGTCTATGTGTATGCTGATCTTCTGCACTTCTTCTCTCCTTGCTTTTACTTTTACTTAAGTATTTTCTCTCTCGTTACAGTCGAGCTTTAAGCGACCAATGGGAACGCTCTCTGCTGCTGTGAGCATTCTAACTTCGTTTTACCTAAATACCAAATGCAAAACGAAAGCTGCTGCATACACATACATACATAGATAACTTTAATGATCTTCTGCACTTATTCTCTTCTTGCTTTTAGGTTTACTCAAGTACTGTCTCTCTCGTTACAGTCGAGCTTCAAGTCGCCAATGGGAACGCTCTGTGCTGCTTCAATAATTTGTTCAGGGGATTTGCTCGTCGAGCGGACTCGACTTGAGTTTTCATACTTGTTTTCGTTTTACTTTTGATTTGGCATCTCAACGAACTTAATTAGCATTCCTCATTATTTCCATGCCGAACTTCATTTATTCTCTTGAACCACTGCATAGCTGTAAATCATATTAGTTTTTAATTTGGCATTACCGAAAAGTTTCGCATGAAATTTCGTAACTGTAAATTAAATTATTTAAGTAATTGCTGAAAGTTGTTTTTAATGCTCATTCATTAGCTTGATATCTTGTTTTCAATCCTTGTTTCCGTCTTGCAGTCCATCTGTCTGTCCGTCCGTATGCTTGTCTGTCCGTCCTTTTATCCGTTAGTCACTCTTGTCTGCTTATCCGTCTATTCCTCCTTCCGTCTGTCCAGGATTCAGTCCGTTCGTCTTTTCGTCTGTTCGCCCGTCCATCCTTTTATCCAAATTATTTTGCGATTGTTTATCCGTCCGTCCTTCCTTCCATCTGTCTGTCCGTCTGACTGTCTACCTTTCTGTCCGTCCATATGCTTGTCTGTCCGTCCTTTTATCCGTTAGTCTACTAATCCGTTTATCCGTCTATTCCTCCTTCCGTCTTTCCCTTATTCCGTCCTTTATTATGTTCGTCCGTCCATGCTTCGTACCACATTTTTATCCGATTGCCTGTCCGTTCGTCTATCCGGCTGTCCGTTTTTCTATCCGTCGGTCCATCCTTCTGTCTGTCCGTCTGTTCGCCCGTCCGTCCTTCTGTCCACATTATTATACGATTGTGTGTCCGTCCGTCTGTCCGTCCTTCTGTTCCTTCTTCTGTCCGTCCTTCTGCCTTTTCTTCCGTTCGCTCGTCCATCTGCTCATCTATCCGTCCTTTTATCCGCCCATCTGTCACCTATTTTTTTAGCATACATAAATCCGGAATATGTATTTATTTATTTAAGTTATCGATAGTCAATGCACTTTTAACCTTTTCATCCATAAATTCAAAATAAAAGTTCAAATTTCAGTTACGCTTTCGATGCTCCACGCCAAGTAAACTAACTTTTTATCGCCCTAACCACGAGCTCTATCTATCGCGTATCGTGTTACCAAGGCTAGCACCCGATTCTCGTTACCTTCAGCGGCACTACCGTTGCCAACAATGCAGCAATTAATACAAACTTTCAATTGGCCTTGGCATATTTCATGCAAGCTCTTCATTTATATTCCGCGTGTGGTTTGTGGAAGTCACGATTTGGTAGCATGAAACCGAATGCGTTGCAAATTCCAATTGGTCAGAGAATACGCCAACAATTCCCGCAGCTGCTCAAGAGAGTCAAGAGATGTCGCTGAGCTAAATGTAATTTCATTAGCCTTACAGTTGAAATTGAGTGAGAGACTGCAAAGTTGACAGCTGGAATATCTGACGTTAAATTCGATAAATTTGACGTTAATTTCGGTGCGATACAATAATTGACACTTTAGTAATCAGCCAACAAGCAAGAGTCGTTCCCTTTGCCTACCCTCGCTCTCGTCTATGTGTAGCCAAGCGAATCTACTGGAGACTTCCTGACTGACTGACTGAGTGACTGACTGACTGTGACTCGTCTATATGTTGCACTCAGAACTATAAAACTGGAAGAGCTAATGCTCTCGAGCACTTGTCCCTCGTCCTGTGAAAGCTTCAATGGCGCCATTAGCAAATTATTTACAACATGTGCATCATGTTTTTGGCCTGGGATTGGTATTTGTACTGGGACTGGGACTGGGACTGGGACTGCCACTGGTCGTGGAACTGGGGCTCCAACTGTGACTGGGGCAGACGCCGTGCATCGTCGCTGGCGCTGTCAGTGGGACAATGACAAGAGACCGGCAACGATGCACAGTGTCTGGGGCTAAGTGGTAAATAAAGTGAAATAACTTGAATAAGATTTAAAATAGATCTTAAATGGTAATTGCCAAAATGATGACAAAGTTGCTCGGAATGAGGCGATAGGAGCAAGAGATATGGGCAAGGAGCTTGACTTGAGTAAACAACAATGGAATTTATGTACAGACTGATAATCATAGACTTTTAAGGTCAATCAGATAAGTTAGATTTTGCTATTTGTCTATATATATAACTTCAAAAAGTTAGTTTTAGGTAAATTCAGTTGATTCGTTAGCTCTTCCGTAAGTTCTAGAGATAAAAGATAAGAGAGATTTTTCTAGAGGGATTTAGAAGAGGAATAGTACTTTAATAGAACAAAGCTGACTCGGATAAAAATCAGATATTTTCATATACTGAAACTCGAAAGTAAATAAAAAATAGAATTTTCGACTGAAATTTCACAACTATAAATCATATAATTATCTATTAGCAAAAAATACTATAAAATACTTACTTATATATTTTAAAATAGTCTATAGGTTATACCAAATAATATGAAAAACTTAGAATATATCTCACATCACAGTTAGTCTTCTAGTTTAGCATAAAATTCAATAAAAAACTTGAGCAGCAAATGCATTTAAATGTATAAACTATATTAAGTTGTCAGTAAAGCTAGCAGAAAACTTGCTTAATAAAATTCAAAAAACTTTGGTATTAAATAAGAAAAATAAACAAGTAAGAAGGCTCTAGTCGAGACTGCTCGACTAGGGATACTCTGAACCCTCCAAGTTGATATTCTAATCATTCTGCACTTCTTTTATACACACATAATACACATGCATACACAAGCACGCATAAGCCCGCGCTCTGCTAACTGCGCAGTAAGTCAGCGTCTGCGCTTGGGCGCTGCTGTGTGTGCAATATTATGAGCAATTTATTTGTTGAATAATTTCTATTTGTAAACGTACGATCTTAGTAAAACTTTCAGAACATGATCATAACGTGTCAATGTGTTTACATTCCAAAGCACAAGTCTCTAGTACTTGAAATACGTTTTTTATGAATTGGGGGCGAAGGGGGCGTGGTATCCAAAATCTGTAAATGGCAAAATGTGTGTATCTATCTAATGCATATACACAGTAAATCTGAAGTCTCTATGAATCTAAAAGTTTTCAAATTAGACTGAAAAAACAAGTACAAATATATCGATTATCCTCGATAAAAAAGATATTAAATTATCGAAATAAACTTTGAAAAACGATGAGAAGTAAATTGTTTTTAAATTTTAAAAATATAAAAATAAAAAAAAAAAAAAAAAACAAAATAAATATGAATCATGTTTGCTGCACCTCGTACCACTGTGCCATTGTTAGTGGGAAGGAAATGGGCGTGTGGCATGGGAACGCGGGCAGGAACAAGCGCTTGAGTATTCATTGGCAGCAGCTGTTCGATGAGGGCTGGCTGCAGTGTGGGGCGGCAGGAAAGTGGACAGGGCGGGGGGGGGAGGGTATGCTTGTATGTGTTTTTACTGCTCTGGTTGCTGGTTGCTGGTTGCTTGTTGCTTTTATACGTTTGATTTCCAGTGCTAAATGCCAAACTAACTGTCACGGGGAGACAAGCTGAGTGCCTACTCATACCCGTGCAGCCATTTAACGGCGCACAACGAGAGAGAGAGAGAGATAGAGAGGGAGAGTGTGTGTGTGTGTGTGTGGGTGTGCGACAATGAGGCATCCCATGAAGCGAATCGAACACACACATACAACAAGTGAAATAATAATTTCAACATCGAATTGAATTTTGAGTGCCAGAACTGACTGCATGCCAATGCGTGTCGGACCCTGCCGAGAGGACCCTAGCCAGGCAGGCCCCAGCAGGACCCTCTCTCTATCCATCCCTGTGGCTCTGCATTGACAAGAGCATGTGCCAAATGAATGCAGCTCAAATGGCAGCGCAATATGACATTGCGACAGGCACGAAGCCTGGTCTCTGGGTTCGATTCTGGGGCCACTGCATAACATTGGCTGCATTTCAGTTTTATAAACGTTTTGCCGCCGTCTTGATGCGACTGTTTGTACGAAGCATAACACAAATAGAAATTGACATGACAAAGAGAGAGCGAGAGAGAGAGAGAGGCAGACAAATTCGCATTCCCGAAGATGGCAATACTGTCAATGGGCGCAACAACGGCAACGGCAAAAGTAATCAAATGTTGGCCATATTTCCGCACATTTTTACTTGGCTGCACTCAGAGTGCGCCCCTAGTGAGATTGGGTACAAATTGTTCAGAATTTGAATGAATCACTAAAATTATAGATCGAATTTTTACTTAATAACATCGCGCTGTGAATGAGTCGCAGCCTGTTTGTCAATCATTCAGGCAGTCAGTTAAGCGATGATTTGTAGTTGATCAATCAATTAGGCAGTCATTCATTCCATTAGTCAATTAGGCAGTTAGTCAATCATTCACTTTGTCACAGGGCCAATCAATCAGTCAATAAATCATTCAATCAGCCAGTCAATCAGTGAGTTAATATGTGAGTCAATCAATTCGTCAATCATTCAATTAATTAGTCAATCAGACCGACTGATTAGTTAATTAGCCAGTAAATCAGTTAGTCAATCAATTTGTCAGTAAATCAGTCAGTCAATCAATCTTGGGCAAACTGTGAGTCAATCAGTCAGTCGATCAGTCCATCAGTCAGTCAGACTGATTGATTAGTCAATCAGCCAGCAAATCAATAAATCAGTCAGTCAATCAATCAGCTAGTAAATCAGCCAGTCAGTCAATCTTAGGCAATTTTTGAGTCAATCAGTCAGTCAATCAGTCAGTCAATCAGTCAGTCAATCAGTCAATCAATCAGGCAGAATAGTCCGACTAGACAATCAGCCAGTAAATTAGTTAATCAGTCAGGAATCAATGAGCTTCGGTCAGTCAATCATTCGCGTAGGAAACCAGTCAGCCATTGAGTCAGTCAGTCAATGCTGTAAAGACAATCAATCAGTGATTCAGAGCTCAGTCAATAAATAAGTCAGTCAATGACCCAGAGCTAGTTAATCAATCAACCAATCCATGCGTTAATTAGTCAGTCAGTCAATCACACTTAAATCAACCCGACAGTTGGTCAACCAGTCAATCAATCACTCAGTAACTCATTCAGCCTAACTAGGTTAGTGAAACATATCGATCGCACTCGTTTAGCTCATTTTGAATAAACACAGAGTATTAGCCAAGTTCGAAACATTTAGCTGGATCAAAGCTCGATTGAAGTACAGCCCAGTGGGGCATTCGGCACTTGAATCAAACGGGGATTGCCAATAATATGGCCACTCTGGCCAATGAACAATAAAGAATACTCCTAAGCTCTTAAAGCTCATGAACCGACTGTGAATCGAACGAAGCCCGCAATCCAAATGCAATGGCCCGCCATGGATGGCGATGGGGTTGAAGGGGGGCTGGGCTGGCACAGGCCGAGTGCACTCAGAAACTTTTGCCATGTGCAACTGTTGGCAAGTAGTATGTGTATAGAGCATTTGTACCAATGCTCCCATAAACTAGGCTCCCCCTCCTATATCGATCGCTGTTACTCATTAAAACATATAGCCAAGTTAACTTAGCTGATAAACCAATTGAACGAGTGGGCGTCTCAGGCCAGACGGAGGGGACTTAGAGATAAAACTGGGTTTGCCACGCCCCTTGGGGGGAAAAAAATCCACTATAGCTTGTGGGACTGGGGGGCAACCACATAAATATCAAATTTAAGTCTATAAAAATTCCAAAAATAAAAATTGGAAAATCACTATATCTTCAGGTCCGATTTGCCACGCCCCTAGTGGGCGTAGACATATAAATTTTTAACCAGTCTTTCTAAAATGATAACATTAGCTCACATGCAAAATTTCAACGTTCTAGCTTTAAAACTCTAGGAGATCCAGTTTTATCCGATTTGCCACGCCCCCAATGGGCGGAGATATATCCGCCATAGCTTGTTGATCTTGGGTGGTCAACGCGGACCTACATACCAAATTTCAGCTTTCTAGCTCTTCAACTAACATGATTTCTGGAATATCGGAAAATGCATTTTCCGATTTGCCACGCCCCTAGTGGGCGGATCCGGAAAATTTTAACACTTTATAAATGGGAGCTATACACGAGTATGTGTTCCAAATTTCAAGTCTCTAGCTTCAATAGCGCCGAAAAAAGTTGCGTTCATACGGACAGACGGACAGACGGACAGACGGACAGACGGACAGACGGACAGACGGACGGACAAGACGGACATTGCACAAAACCAATATACTCAATTCACTTTCGTGAATGAGTATAAAAAATAAGAAGCAAGTTTCCATCTGCTGCTGGCAAACAGTAATGGAGCACTCGGCCAAAAACTCACATGTCGCTGACGCACTTCACGTCCAATTTGCCGGAGTTCCAAGAAATGTTTCATATGAAGAGAACAACTGATTTGATTCACATAACAAAATCAAAATCAAAAGTCTCACCGATGCTTTTGACTCGCAACATTCAACAAATTCAACTTTAACTGGATGAGTGCAAAAGTCGTCAAAATATCGAATGATTAGTCGGCAAATATTGCAATGATTTTACTAATAACTATAAAACTAATTATGATAATAACTATAACTAATACTAAGCTATATCCCAAAGTTAATGACTTGACAGAATCGGAAAGACTTTATATTCCTAATCCTAATCAACAGCAAGGCTAGAACCAATATATTTTATATATGAAATCTCTTAACTATACCTCTCTCTTTTCCTCCGGAAACGGTATCACATTAGTCGCAAATATCGATTTAATATAACTGAATACTAAGCTTTATACCCCAAAGCTAATGACTTGAGAGAATCATAAAGACTTTAGATTCTTAATCCTAATCGGCAGCCGAGCTCTAATTATCCATTTTTGCGTACGTCGCGAATCTTAAAATGTTCATAAACCCCTCTTTATAATATGGATAACTTTTGGAAATCTAAATTTATATACAATTATACTTGAGTTTCATTCAAATATATCTGAAAAGTCCTAAGAACTTGAATCACTATATTTGTCATCAGAAATCTCTTAAGTATACCTTTCTCATTTCTTCAAAAGTTATCCCTTTCTTAAAATCCCTTAAAACGGGATACATTATACAAAAATCTCTATTCACAATTTAAGAGATTGTTTCTCAAAATTATATTTCATCTCACACTTGATCTCTTGATCAAATAATTCGATTCACAATCCGTTTCAATCGAATTCGTATTAGAGTGTATTCTATTATGCAGACTTGATTGAATCCGATTGACTTTATGGATATAAAAATGATTTAAGACCTCCTGCGTGGTCAATGATAAATCTTTGTAACATCTCGAGCTGACAGCTGGAGTGGAGGAAATCAATAGCTTCATATACTCCTGAAAAGCGGTCTACATAATTCGTATGGCTTTGTTCGGTCCGAGTGGGGTATACCCCAATTCGAAAATAGCAAAAAATAAAAAGAGGAGAAAACCAGACCCTCATTTGGCACTCGAGAGGGACAGCGGACAGCGGACAGCACTTAAATGCTACATGGCCGAAACACAGTCGAATTTTCGTCCGCCTCTCTGGTTCGTATTTATCTGCGAAAAACTTGCGCACGTTTGAGCTGCCAAAATGGCTTTCAAGAGTTTTTAATGCTCGACACAATAATTCATATAGAGTTCAAGGCTGGCACGCATCCCACATGATTTGTGGGTCCACAGAGGGAGTGAAAGAGAGAGAGGGGGGGAGGGGGGTGTTGAGTTCATTGCCTACTCACAGTATGTGTCCGTTGTCAGACGATCAATGGTATCCTGCTTCAATTTGGAGTTCTTCTTGCCCATTGTGCTGCTGGTGCTGTTGCTGCTTGTTGTGAGAGAGAGAGAGAGAGAGAGTGACCCTCAGCCAGTTGGGCCGCCTGTTAATATTAACAGGTAATTGGACGGGGCGTGTCTTATCCCGATTTGCCAGTGGTTAGATCTGAAAGAACACAAGTGACAGAGAGATTAAAGATAGAGACGCACGGACATATCAACAGCGCTGCTGCTGCGCTGCTACTGCTGCTGCTGCTGCCACAAGGCGCATTGTCACGGCGTAACGCTATCCATCATACGCCACCGCCGCCGCCGCAGTCCCAGGCTGCACCTGCCATGGCCAACGCCACGGCCCCCCGAGCGTCAGGCGCGCTGATGAATAGCAAAAGCTACTTTGATATTTAAGCATGTCAGAGCCAGTTCTCTCTGTATGTGTGTGTGTGTGTGTGTGTGTGTGTGTCTGTGTGTGTAGCCCCGGCCAAAAACAAGAAGCTAGTGACTACGTCAACAGCCAGGGACATCTCACAATACCAGCGAATGCCAAAAGGAGCTGGCATCACTCACTCACTCACTCACTCACTCACTCACTCACTCAGTCAGTCACTTAGTCAACTCAGTCTACTTGGCCGCTCAGCTATTCATAATTTTCTAACCCGGCTGCTTACAAAATTATGCAATTTCCATGAAATCCCACGGAATATGATGGTAAATTTATATCATTCTTGTCAGTTTATAGCACTCGGTTAATTAATTTACTTCTACATAGATTTCATTATGCCAGAGTCTAACTAAGCAAAGAGCATCCAGTTGACGGCTAGCGAAAAGTTTCGGCTCCTGTGTTTGCTGCTGCCTTTACCTTTACCTTTGCGGTTTGAGCGGTACAAGGACAATGCCGGTATGGATGACGACGATGACGACGACGACGACGACGACAAGTTTTGCAATCAAGTTATGTAATTAAAATGTAAATAATTTCCCAAGCAAATTTCGTGCGCAAACTTTTTTAATTCCTTTTCATACAATTTGGATGAGCCTTCAATTGACTTTAAATTGGCTATTGAAACGGTCGCTTTTGCACTACCACTTGCTTGCTCTTGCACTTACTCTCTGTCACTCTCTCTCTCTCTCTCTCTCTCTCTCTCTCTCTGTATATATATATCGCTCCCTCTCTCTCTATCTGTTTCTACCTCCGTATTCTTCTCATTCTCTAGATATTTGGCATTCTCTGTGTCTCTCTCTTCCACTCTCTTCTCTCTCTCCCTCTCGGTTTCTCTCTTTCTATATGTTGCTTTCTCTATCTCTTTTTCTTTATCGCTTATTCCCTTTGTATCCATTTCTGTACCTCTCCTTCTATCATTCTGTCATTTCACATCTCCCTCTCTAGCTCTCATTCTCTTCTTCTCATCCCCATCTTTCGTTTTCTCTAGCTGACAGAATTTCTATAGATATAGATGCCTCTAATTCTCTCTCTCTCTCATTTTACTGGTCATTATCTATGTATCATTTATTCTCTCTTCTTCTATCTATATCTCTCTCTCTCTCTCTCTCTCTCTCTCTCTCTCTCTATCTATCTATCTATATCTGTGTGTAATTGTTCCTTTCTCTCCCTCCATATAAGTTTCTCTGCAAATATTTCCTGTTTGTAGTTTTCTCTATCTCTCTCTCTCTCTATCTATCTCTCTATCTGTCTCTCTCTCTCTCTCACGCTATCTTTCTCTCTCCCTATCAGCTCTCTGTCTCTCTCTTTCTCTCTCAACTCCTTCTCTGCCCATCTCTCATCTCTCTTTATAATTTCAACTATACTATGATATAAGATTTCCCAGCCTTTCTCCTTAATTAGAGTGAACTCTAAATAATTTCCGAGTCCCATATCGAAGAGAGCAACAGCAATTAGCAATTCGACAGTGTAATTCGCATCAGATTTACTTCTAACCCATTTAATGTGTAAATTATTCTGCTCTTAATGTAGTAATTAAAATGTATACAAAATAATTTAAAGCCATGCGTCTGTGTTCAACGATCATTAGAAATGTACGCTTAATGACCGTACAGCCCAGGGCAACACACACACATATATACATATATATATATATATATATATATATGTATGTATATATATGTTTACATGTGTAGAGAGTAGATGGAGATATGTATTTAGTCAGCCTAGAAATAGACGCTTGCTCGGGTAGGTAAACAAAAAGGACAAATGAAGCAGAACCGAGACGGGGCGAGACGGGGCAAGTCGTAGGCGTAGGCTGAGATGGACACGGACGGAGGGACGGACGGACAGTGCTGTCGTCTGTGATGCAATTGCAATGGCTAACGAGCTGGCCAAGCATCGTTCGAGTCGGAAGTTGTTTGTGCCAAAGGCTCAGACTCAAACTCTGACTCTGACGCTGGCTCGGTTGAGTTCGTGTCGTCCCAAGGAAATTGAAAAGGAAAGAAAATTGAACATACTTTAAGAGCTCTGGGGCAGCAGGTACAGGACTCTGAATTGGCCAACGACGACCCAGCTCGACTCAGGCGGACTCTCCCCTATCATTGAGACGGTCGACATTACGCGATTTCCTGTTAGCTTTAAATGTATTTGAACTTCTGGCGCTACGTGCGTCGAAAATTACAGAGAATTGCCGCTGGCGTCGACATTTAATTGAATAATTGCCAAACGACTTGTAAACAAGTTAGAAGACTGGCCCAGAACTTTGGCCAACGAGCTCGTATGCCAATTTGTTTTGGCCAAAGCAGCACCGAGGCACAACAAACATTGGCTACCAGCCCAGGCGGCGCTGACGTAGTTGCTCAACAAATTACCACCACACACACATTCGACACACAACCTGGCTGAGAGGCTGAGGCGAATAACTCGAATGCCAAGAGCCAGAGAGACAAAATCTTTGCAATCGGTTAACAATGCGGAATTCACACAATTCACAGACTCCCGAAATGTTGCTGGCTTTGTATAATTAAATCAAATGGTGCGTATGGGAAGATATACTACAACTGAGTTAAGTATATTTGGCTAATTAATGTGCACGACTCACGCTGACGCTGTCGAGGCCGTAAAGCACTTCATTAGGCCATTGAACATGGGCATGGGCAAGTGGAGAGGGGGAAATCTATAAGCCATTGACTTGTAAATACATTTTATTAAGAGAACTAGAGTGTGAGAGAGAGAGAGAGAGAGGGAATTTAGGTAATTAAATCATCCTCAAATGCACAGCCAACTGTAGAGAATGGGCCAACTAGTAAATATTATGAATTGCTAATGAGTTGATCGATTGCTAACATAAGACTTTGTCAATAAAGAAGATATATACATATATCTATAATGCCATCATAAGAGCTAATGTCATGGAATGTACAGGAACAGATTTATCACAATTGTCCTTGGGTTATCCTGCCAAGTTTAATTTCCCACTTTTATAGCAACTGAATCTTGGAATAGATTTTCCAATTTAAAACACTTTCAGGTGGTATAACCGGATAATATAAATATGTTAAAAGACGAGGGTGTCAATAAGTATACGAGTATACCAAACTTGAAGTCAATAGCTTCCATTGTGATAAAGTGATTTTAGTGTCAGATCTAGAGACAGACGGACGGATAGGTGGACGTAAAGATGGATGAAGGTATAAATGCATAGACGGATAGAAGAATAGACTGACAAATGGACAGACAGGTCGACAAACGGATAGATGGATGTACGGACGGATAAATGGATGCACGGATATGTGGACGTTAAGCCGTATGGAGATATAGGTAAACAAGCGGATAGATGAATACACTGACGAATGGACAGACAGACCGAGAAACGGATAAATGGATGGACTGATGAACAAACGGACAGACTGATGGAGATATGGGACGGATAAATAGAAAGACGGATAGATAGATAGACGCATAGATGGATAGATGAATGGACAGACGGCGGAATGGATAAATAGATAAAGAGCCGAACAGACGGATAAGCAGGCGGACGATAGAAAGACGGGCTGAAGTACAGAGAATACGGACGGATAAATGGAAAGACGCATACATGGATAGATGAATCAGCCGACGCATGGATGGATATACGACAGAAGGGATAAATAGGTACACGTATGAACAGACGGATAAACATGCGGACGACAGAAAGACAGGCTGAAGTACGGAGAATACGGTCGGATAAATGGAAATATGGATAAATGGATAGATTAATCGACCGACATATGGATGGATATACGGCAGAAGCGATAAATAGATATACGGATGAACAGACGGATAAGCATGCGGACGACAGAAAGACGTGTTGAAGTATAGACAAATAGGGACAGACGGAGCTTGCACAGCAAAAAAGGCATTGCAAGAAACCAAGGTACTTTCGCTCTCTCTCTCGCTCTCTCTATCTCTCCCACTCTCTCTCTCTCTCTCTCTCTCTCTCTCTCTCACTCTCTCTCTCTCTCACTCTCTCCATCTCTCTTGCTCAAAGATGACTTGGGAACTTCAGCAATTGCTATGAGCACATGGTGTTTGAATAGTTGTGCAAAGGAAATAAGAGAAAAGCAGACGGATCCGACAGACTCACCTTTAAATACTCACTGGCTACACATAATAAATATGTATATATGTATGTACATACCAAAATCTATCTATCTTAAACCGTGACGACTTTATAAACATACAATACCATTATATTCCGAGCTGCCATTCATAATGAATTTTGAATTCAGTTTTGCCAAACTCCAATTTCATTAGCCCAAAGCCGAGAGCTTAACTGTTTTTCCCATATTCCGCCATTAGTGCGAATCTCTGATCTCTGCGTTCCAGGGTCTCCTTCAATGGAATTCCGCAGCCGAAAACTATTCGCATGGCACATGCATGGCCCGCCTCCCATGGCTCCAACTAATTGCCATATTCAGGCACCGCAGTACCACGCCCCCCGTCCCCCGTCCCCCGCTCCGTCCTGTGCCTAATTTAGGTGTGTATTGTGTGTGTGTGTGTGTGCCGTGCTTTTGTATTTTTCGGGTATGCCAAAAGGTCGTGGGTGCCATTGGGACTTGGCCAAATGCTCTGCTAAAAGGCAAAGGCCGCATACGGCTGGCTTTTTTTTTCACTTTAGCTGTGATTGCAGTCTTCAGGTTCTATTTTCTCTATTTTTTTTCTGATTTTTTTCTATTCTATTCTGGTTTTCTGAGAAATGTCTTGCAATGCAAATTGCAAATTTCTGACTATGTCTGTCTGTCTGTCATTCAAAGTGAATGCGATGTGTGTGTGTGTGTGTGTGTGTGTGTGCATGTGTGCTTTAGTTGAGATTGTTTGTGAACATGTCGTCTATCGTATAGAAGAAGTCTCTGTCTGTCTGCCTAACTAACTCGCCCATTGAAATTATGAGTAGCCAAAAAATAAAGTCCAGCTAATAGTCTTGCGGATGCGACAGCAAAAACTTTTCACTGTTGTTCAAAGTTCAAACATTCCAAGTGAATTCCCAGCCACACACACAAACACACACATACACACACACACACATACATGAGCATAGTTGTTTCAATACATGTGTTTGGCTATTAACTTGCGCTTTAAATTATGCAAAATCCCAAACAACAGCAACTGGGATGAAAAACAATGCCAGCAAATAGCTAGATACAAGTTTTTGCCATAGCACACAGAGAGAGAGAGAGAGAGAGAGATGAGAGAGAGTGGCAGATGGTGGAGTGGCGACGCGAGAAATGAGAGCAGGCAACGCGATGCTGTCGTGAAACGTGAGCGCCAGCATTTACATAACCTCCTTCATTCTGATTTGATTATATTCATTCAATTTCGTAAGCCAGCGACCACAACAACAACAACAACAACAATAAAGCGCAACAGCAGCAAAGAGCAAAAAGGACCAAAGCCAGCATCGCACCTTTTGCTTTGAGCAAACACGCCAAGAATAATAAAAAAAAAAACAGCCTGAATATTTTAACAGACAACTGTATAGATGTATGCGTGTGTGTGTGTGTGTTGGTGTGTGTGTGTGGGTGTGACTGTTACCCTTTATGGCTTGCCTGGGCAGTCCATTAGGCTGTCTCCTTACACAACTTAAGCAGCAACTATCTATCTCTATCTGGCAGCCTGGCACCTATCTCCCTCCCTCCCCCTTCGTCTGTCCACTAGCCCCTGTCCACGCCCACGTCGCACTGCCCATATTTGGGCCATGTTATTTTGTGTCGTCGTACCTCGCTCTTTATTTGACTAAGTAAGTCGTTAAGTTGTCAGACTCGTTTTTCAGTGCGGTCTACCCCCCCCAGTACGTCTCTCTGTCCCTCTGTCTCTGTGTGTGTGTGTGTGTGTGTGTGTATTTTTATTAAGTTTTGTGTGTGTGGCTTTATCAATATAGCAGCCGCTTTGCTTTTTTGACTGACATCGCCTGATGTCTGTAAATTTATTTATTTTATTTTTGCATTTCCTTCTCTCTTCTTCTTCTTCTTTTCTTTAGCACAAAACACATTTTACACAACAACAAAAAAAATTTGTTAAATGAATTAAATAGTTAAATAATATACCTTATCGAGCCGGACGGCAACAGAGCGCACACACACACACACACACGCACACACAGACGAAAGACACACGCACGCACACACACAGACACACTCTGTTGTGATAAACAGCAACAACAACAACAACAAAAAGAGATTGTTTTTCTTTTAATTTTTCTATTTCGTTTTCGTTTTCTTCTTTCTTTGGTTTTAAAAAACACGCTGCTGCATGCTGGGCGCTCGCTATTGGACTCCGGCGTATCGGCAGCCCTCGTGTTCCGTACGTGGCACGGTCTCAAAATCAACTGAAAAGCTTCGGTGCGCAATCAACAGTAGGTCGAATGTCCTTGTTGATACCACGGACGACGACGCGAACGACAAACGACGAGCAACTTTAACACAAATACAGGCACACATATGCAAGACACACACACACACACATACACATACAGAGTTGAAGTTGAAGAGACGCGCATCGTTCGTTCGAGGCGGACATGCTCCTGGAGCGAGCTTTTTAAACGTTAGCCGAATAATAAAAGCCTAGCCTCGCTCCCGGCCATCAGGCATCAGCCATCAGGAGCAGCCAGCAGCTGTCGCTGTGCTGTGGCTAAAGCAACATTGGGCTGATATCGCCGGAATAGTTTAAATAAATAAATGCACCATTTATTTGACTGCCGCAACTCGGCTGCCCCCAGCCCATAAGTATGTATGCTGTGGCAATTTAACCATCCGCCTAGTCACACTGCATACAAATGAGCCTCAGCTGGCCCACAACATCCGCACACACACACACACACACACACACACACCCGCACACACACAGAGTGGGAGAGAGGGAAAGACAGAAAAAGCAATTTGTTGCCGAAATTTTACCAAAATATCTGCTAGTGAAACTATTTACAGTTCGACTACGTATTGACGTATTAATAGTAGCTCTGATATTAACTAAATTATTGTATTACTAACTGAAATTCAATTTAATTTGACCATGCAAAATATTTATTCAATTCAAGTAGTTATCATTGTAAACAGATCTATGCGTTATAATTTAATGCTCATTCACAGAGTGAATGGAGCTTATTGGTTTTTTATACAAGCTAAAAACTGTTATATTATTATTAATTAATAATGTAATTTATTTTATTTTATTTTTAAATTTACTTATTTTTATTTTTATTTATTTATTTATTTGTTAAAAATAATACATATATTTATATTTATTTTTATTTTTTTTAAATCTGTCTGTATTTTTGTATTTTTATACCCTGAACCCATTGAAAATGGAAAATCAGGGTATACTGATTTTGTTTAAATATATGTAATGGGCAGAAGGAGGCGTGGCAGACTCCACAAAGTAAATAAATATATTCTCGATCACGAGCTGATTAGATTTAATTAACATTATTCGTCTGTTTATTTCTTCTAAGTATTCCCTCTACGTATTTCGAAGTATTTCTTCCAAGTATTTCCGCCAAGTATTTCCTCTACTTACATATTTCCTTTACGTAATTTTTCTACATATTTCCTTTACGTATTTCCTCTATGTAGTTCCACTACGTAATTTCACTACGTAGTTCAGAGGACAGGATGTAGGCCGTAGAGACGTCATTAATACTTAGCTGATCGATCACACGCTCCGCTTCACTTTATTGCGCTGACCCCCTGCGCTAGACGACTGAAGAAATGCTGCAGCTGCTGCGCTTTATATATGCAGGGCCACTTTTACTCAAGCACTCACTGTCTCTCTCTAGCACTCGTTACAGTCGAGCTTCAAGTGACCAATGGGAGCGCTCTCTGCTGCTGTGAGCAAATTAATACTGCTACATACACATAGACAACTTTAACGATCTTCCGAACTTTCTCTCTCATTGCTTTTACTTTTACTCAAGCACTCACTGCCTCTCTCGAATGTTAAGCCTGACAGCAGGTAGCGCTGGCTGCATTCGAGCTTCAAGTGACCAATGGGAACGCTCTCTGCTGCTGCTGTGAGCATTCTAGCTTCGTTTTACCTAAATACAAATACAAAATAAAAGCTTTTGCATACACATACATATACAACTTTAATGATCTTCTGCGCTTTTTCTCTCCTTGCTTTTACTTTTACTCAAGTACTGTCTCTCTTAAATGCTGAAACCTTGCCTGTTTATGCGTGTGTGCCTATGCGTGTCTATGTATGTGTGTTTGCGTGTATGTGTGTTTGTGTTTCTCTTGTAAGCAGAAAGACGCAAAGAATTATTGAAATATCAGCTCTCCGAAGGGTTCAGGGGATTTCCTGGTCTGTTTTAATATTTTACTGGTTCTTCTCAGTTTATTTATGTTTAGTATTTTTATATTTATCTGTATTATTTAATTTTAATTTTTGTTTGCGTTGCTACTTTTCATTTTAATTATTTTTAGTGTTTTTTTTTTAGATTTTTTTTTTGTTTTAGTTTTAGGTATATCTTATTACATTATTTTTACCACTGCTATATTTATTAAAAATAAATGTTATTATTATTATTATCTTTTTTTTATGGAAAATATTTTTTTTACATTTTTAAACTATAAATACTACAAAATTATATAAGAAACTATCGCTGTCAATATAGATTTCATTAAAGTCGAAATTGCTGCATAATTCAATGAATTTTTACTTAATTATGTTACATTAAATTTTGAACGTTGAATAAATGAAGAAATGATTCATTAGTGTACAAAATTATTTATTCTAAAAATATTTAATTAATAATAATTAAATTAGTACATGTTTTATATGCATTAGTATAAAATAAAGCAGCTCTACGTTAAGAGAATTCAGTTCTTTATCCCTGTTGTAAAATTTAAATATTTTTAAAAGCGGTTTTCATGCATCAAAATTTATTATTATTATTCTATTTCTATATCAGCTTGAGCCACATAAATAATGAAATGAAAATAAACCAGCAGGCAACCAGCCGAGCTGCCAGTTCACATTATCATATCATTTTCAGCTCAACTTATTTGATTAAGAGCTATATGAAGAGAGGAGAGGAGTGCTCGGCTGCTGTTGGGCAATCCCTTTTAATTATGCTATAAAATTTGTTATTTTCATTAACAAAATTTTATTAATTTCCCCCGAAAAAAAAAAACAAAAAAACATTAAATTGGAAAAAAAAAATAATATATCCGAAACGAAACAAACAGCAGCCCATGAATGCGTTATATTATAGCATTAATAAATCCACGGAAATCCATGTGTGTGTGTGTGTGTGTGCGCGTGTGTGTGTGTGTGTGTGAGCGGGCTTTCTTTTGTCTCAGCTGTATGCGAGGCAGAGGCTTAGAAATACTGCACACAGACTTAAAGCCCAAGCAATTGACATTACGAGCGCTAACTCCCACGCGCTCAACCCGACCAATCCCCCGCCCGCTCACGCTCTCAAGCAGCCCTTATGACAGCTTTGCACGCGCTCTCTTTGACTCACTCTCTCTCAAACACACACACTCTCTCTCTCTCTCTCTTTGCGAACATACTCAACACAAGCTTTTGTTGAACTGAAAGCTTTAAGCTTTTGTCCGTTAGCGGCATCAAATCGTTATCAACTTTTGGCGCCTCGCTGCAGTCAAAAGGCGAGCAAATGTTAAACCCAAATCTCGTCCCGCTAATCGCATTTTCCAATCGGCCATATCCACTCGCAGTCATCTTGACCCTCTGCTAGCCCGACAAGTGCCGTTAACAACTACGAAAAAACTGCGCTCAACGATTTTCAATTGAAGCCGGCTTAACGCAGCCAGACAAATAGTTCAGAGAGCTTTTTCTATAGAGATTTGTTTGCGTTGGCAAAAGGAGCAGCTACTAGAGAAATTTAATTAGATTTATTATGCATATTAAGTATTTGAATTAAATATTTGTATATTATATATGTATGTACATAAAATGGTTCTAGGTGGAACAGAAATAGAAAACTTAATAATAAAAGCTCTACAAAGCAAGGCAACTGACAATATTTTGTTAAGTTTTCATATTTGCTGAATAAAAATCATTTATTAATTAAAAAAAAAAAAAAAAAAATTTCTTTGATAAAAAGGTGATAAAAGGTCTATGAATCCTTTTTCCAACAAGTCTTAGGCATTTAAATATACGCAGAAATTTATTAAATATATATTTTATAACGCTCAGTAAAGATAAATATAGATAGGATATAGAGCTTAGGAAATGCGGGCGTTTGGGTAAGAGATGCACTTCAAGGCAATCTTTGATAGATCTAAAGTCAAGAGTCGGTGCTGTAGGTTCTTAAGATGCTGACGTCAAACTTTTTCCTCAATTCACATTCAGTAACTCCATCCTAACAGAGCTCCTATAGCTATGTATATCTCTTTAATTTCACAAATTCCCTAGAAAACCCAAAATAAAACTGAAATAAATACCTCTTAGGTATAGGAATGACTATGAAAAGGTATTGTAATATGAGCTAGCATGCTAACAGATTAATTAAATGCGCTATCAATCAGATCTTTACAAATACAAATTGTAATTTTAGACCACTTGAAAGATTCATTAATTTTACAAAAAGAAACGATGCAAATCCTTTGCTTGTTCCCGTTTTATTTTTATCCTTACTGTAAGCAAACACTTTCGCCTAAAAAAAAGAGGGCCTTTGCTAAAAATAAAAGCGCCCTCCACACAACAACAACAACACACACACACACAAATACACATTTAATTACACTCATTATTGTATGGCCTAGGTGAGTCTTGGTGGCTGTCTGCATTGCTCTCTGCTGGTCTCCGGTGCTTGGTCCCTGGTTCCTGGTCTCTGCTCTCTACTCTCTGCTCTCTGCTCTCTACTCTCTGGCTCAGGCGCCGCTGATGGCCGGCTGGGCCATGTTTGCCTGGGCGCCATATCGTTTAGCTGCCTCAAAGCCATTGTTAATTAGTGCACCGACCTTGTCGTAATTAGTGCGCACATTGCACACTGCACAGCACCAGCACCAGCCCCGCACCAGCCCCGCCCCGCCCCGCTCCTTCCTGGCCATAGCGGCCAAGCTGGCAAAATTTCCGTTGAGCTTATAGCAAATGCCGCCGCCGGCGACTACATTCGGCCAGCAACATTTTTAGGCACTATCTATGTGTGTGTGTGTGTGTGTGTGTGTGTGTGTGTGTAACTGGGCGCTGGTAATGTACCTCAGCTGAGCCGCGCTGAGCTCATAAGCCAGCAAATTCGCATAATAAGTTTTACATTAGGCGTGGACAAGCCGCTTAGTCTAATGCAATGCAATTATTCGTTTGGCTAATGGAAGCGCCTCCGGAATGCGACGCAGCCAATTGCAACGGCTCTGCCAGACACTCGATGACAAAAACATTCCCAATACTTGATAGAGAATGCCCCATAAAGTTCAACTTGAGCACTGAGCCTTTGGCCTAGGCCAGCTGTAACTGATCCTGAAACTGCATCGATTTATTGAGCAGATCTAAAATATTTAGATCTTAGCGAGATTATTAACTGCTAGGCTTGATTTAGATCTTGAACCTGATGGGACTTAGATTGTGAAAAATCATATAACGTTTGTGAAAATATTAATAAATAATAAAGTAATTAATTATTATGAATGGATTACTGACTGAGTTCACTGAAGCTCAAACCATCCAGTTAATTATAATTAGATATTGTAGCTAGTCAATTGTCTTACTGATTAAGTTAAGACAGATTGCAATCAAAAGATAATTTAAAATAAACAACTAAGAAAGCTCTAGTCCAGACTGCTCGACTAGGAAATCCCCTGAACCCTTCGGAGAGCTGATATTTCAATAATTCTTCGCGTCTTTCTGCTTACAAAAGAAATACAAAACACACACGCAAACACACATACATAGACACGCAAAGGCACACACGCATAAACAGGCATGGGCTCAGCTTTTGAGAGAGGCAGTGAGTGCTTGAGTAACAGTAAAAGCAAGGAGAGAAGAAGTGCAGAAGATCACTATGTCTATGTATGTGTATGCAGCAGCTTTTGTTTTGTATTTGTATTTAGGTAAAACGAAGCTAGAATGCTCACAGCTGCAGAGAGCGTTCCCATTGGTCACTTGAAGCTCGAATGCAGCCAGCGCTACCTGCTGTCGGACTCAAAATTTAAGAGAGGCAGTGAGTGCTTGAGTGAAAGTGGCCCTGCATATATAAAGCGCAGCAGCTGCAGCATTTCTTCAGTCGTCCAGGCCTGCTGGGGGTCAGCGCATTAAAGTGAAGCGGAGCGTGTGATCGATCAGCTAAGCATTAAAGACGTAGACGAACTACGTAGTGGAATTACGTAGTGGAACTACATAGACGAAATACGTAAAGGAAATATGTAAGTAGAGGGAATAGTTAGCGGAAATACTTGGAAGAAATACTTCGAAATACGTAGAGGGAATACTTAGAAGAACTATACAGACGAATAGTGCTAAATCTAATCAGCTCGTCACCCTGATCGAGAATATATGTATATGTATACTTTGTGGGGTCTGCCACGCCTCCTTCTGTCTATTACATATATTTCAACAAAATCATTATAACCTGATTTTACATTTTCAATGAAAATAAAAATAAAATAAATTAAATCATAAAATTCTGTGTACATTATAACAACAGAAATTTCAATTTAATGTCCACGTTAATAACTCACTCAACTAAAATCCATAACACTTCAGTAATTCCTTGTATGCCTCAATAAACTGCTCCTCCTGCCACATAGTTAAAAAAAAAAGAAGAGCAAATATCTAAATTTTATTCAGTCTGGCAAGCACTTATAACTTGCATTTTACACTTTGGTTTTAGGTGGCTTCTCAAGCATCAATAGACCTGCTCATAAAACACAATTCGCACTTCAGATTCCATTTGAGCTGAGCTCCTCAAGCCGTTGGCAAATAAATGAAAATTTAAATAGAAAAACTTAAGTCGCAGCTGGCAAAAACAGTGGGCGATCAGAGTATGCGGATAGCCCAACCGCAGGACGGCAAAGAAAATGGAAAATGGAATTGCGGCACATGAGCAAACCAAAAGCTACTACCACATGCCCGCTCACATTGAGAAAGCGAGCATATTAGTGGAAGTTAATAAAAAAAAAAAAAATAATAATAATAATTATATATTATTTATTGGATCTTAGAGTGAGTCTCTGCATATTTGTACTCTGTAAACGAGCATTGTGCAGTCGTGTATACTCCACACATTCTGTGAATATGCTCATCACGGATTTGATGATCATTCGTGTTGTTTGTGTGGCAACATTTTAGCATGAAAATCGATTTGGCTTAAATGGATTTATATGCGCTTTGCTTTCATACCATTCATTTGCCATCTATCTCTCTCTCACTCTCTCTCTCCTTTTCTCTCTTACTCTGCTGCAAAACTAATGCTGGCTAGCATTCCAAGCGCTGACCAGCTGTCCCTTTGTCTGCCATTGCAAATATTGTAAAATTATGATTATGGGTTGCAACTGACTGCACGATACTCGTTCGAGAATTGAACAGAAAATTCATATTAAATATATTTTTATGGAAATTAGCTGTATACCGAACTTAAAAGTTAACAGCAACAGCTATTGATGTCCTCAGAGCTAGGCAAATACTGTGTTGACCTTCAATTCTATCAAATATTCCCATGAAACAGATACATAATTATAGTTCTCACTCTTACTATTTCATTTGTAATTTGAGGGAATGAGAGATATAGATAGAAAGAGAGTGAAAGAGAAAAAATATGGCGTAGCTCTAGTAGTTGGACATAAAAACTTAATGATAAATATGATATATAAATAAAAAAAAAAAAAATTTGAATCAGATCAATAAACAAGGTTGTCCATATTCGACGGATCTATTCGAAAACCCTCAAGAAAAACCCATGTTTTTTTTTATTTGATTTAAATCAAAGAAAAATAGTTGTTGATGATAATAATCATTTTATAGATTTGTTGACATTTCTTTTTGAATATAATATCTTTCAAGTGGCTGCCTTGAGTCTGTACGCCGTAATGTGTCCGTCTTTGTTAAAAGATATAGGGCTGTCAGATGGGTTGGTCGACTATGGGCAACCCTATTATAGTATTATCAATTTAGATATCTATGCTGAGTTACTAAGTCTCCACAGTTTATGTTCAATCTCTTTTTTCTCACGGAATAGTTCAACCGTAATGATTTACTTTGATTTACTTTGCTTGGGGGCTCTCAATGCCCGCCCCTATTCTCATCAGCATTATTATTATTATCATTAGCCTATATACTCGCTTACGCTCAGCTCATGCAAACAATTAAAAATTATACGGAGTATTTTAGACCATTGGAGGCCATGCTCTGACCACGTTTTATCAAAAATAAAAATTAAAATAAAAAAAATTTAATACTACGTGCCAACATTAGTTAAGCGACTAATTATTTAATTTGTTGCGTGCTGCTGCGGAATGTTGGCAAATGGCCGGACAGCGATGGCGATGCAAATGAATGGGCGATGGGCGTGGCCGCATTAGGCGCAGCCAATATAATTATTAAGATATAACGGCGAAATGAAAATAAATGAATGCACGCACTGCAAAGTGGTTTCACCCACACACACACACAGACACAGTCGAACAATCAAATGAAAATGGTTTAAAGCAGGTGTTGGGGCTGTCACTGTTGCTGGGGGAGCCAGGGAGCGGCCGGTGGGCGTGGACGAGCTTAAAGTGGCCAGCGAAGAGGCCGGCATTCCACAGACCCACACCATTCACGCACTCTAATGTCAAGCTCAAGAGGCGCACTCAACGTGGCGTATACGTAATATTTAGCATAGACACAAAACACAGAGAGAGCGAGAGAGTGAGCGAGAGAGAGCGAGAGAGATTGCACTCCACTCAGCTCATATTACACTCACAATTGTTTTCACTTGTCACGCCATCACAATTACAGTGAACCCACAATATGACAGCCCGCACGCTCATTGACTTCTGCCCGGCGGCTGCAGAGCGCCTCGTCCTTTGTGTGCCGGCACTTCCTGATTGATAGGATGCTGGGACAATGAATGCGGCTTTCATATGAATGAATGTGCACTCACAATGCCAAAAGGGCCTGAAGAGCAATTGTTGTAAGCGTTTTCGTGTTTTGATTAGAAATGCACAGAAAACAGAGATCTATGGCAATCTGAGAACCAGAATTAAGTGAAGCCTGTACTTGGCTCTTCTTATTCAATAGCTTCTTCTTCAATATTAAATAGCTAATGAAAATAAGAAGGAAATACATGTATAAAATAAATAAATAAATAACATAAAAATCAATATAAAAATATAACAACAAAAATATAAAAATAAATAAATAAATAAAAAAAAATAGATAAAAATAAAAAATAACAAAAATAAAAATAAATAATTAAAAAAATATATGTCCTTACAAAAAAAAATCATTTTAATTATTAATTAATTATTATATCATATCATTTCTATGATATTTTATTTCTATTTATTTTTATATTAATTTTTAATTTTGTTTAGCTACATATTCATTTTTTTTATTTATTTTGTACTTATATTTATTTATATATTAAATTTTATTTGTATTTAGTTATTTTTTTATTAATTGATATATATGTATATGTACATATATATAATAATTTTTATTTTTAATTAGCTCTTTTATATTTATTTTTATTTATGTATTAATTTGTATTTTTATGTAGCTACTTTTTATTACTTTTTATTTATATATTAATTTTATTTTTCTTTATTTTTTTTATTTTTTTGTTTAGTTATTTTTTTTTTTAGTTTTTTTTATATAAAAATTTTTATTTTTATTTAGCTATTTTTTATTTATTTTTATTTATTTATCAATTTCTATTTTTATTCAGCTATTCTCATTTCTATATATTTATATATTAATTTTTATTTTTATTTAGCTACTTTTTATTTGTATTTATTTATATATTAATATTTATTTTTATGTAGCTATTTTTTATTTATTTTTATTTATATATTAATATTTATTTTTATGTAGCTATTTTTTATGTATATTTAATTATATATTAATATTTATTTTTATTTGGCTATTTTTTATGTATATTTAATTATATATTAAATTTATTTTTATTTGGCTATTTTGTATTTTAAATTATTAATTTTTTATTGCAAAAAATTTCTTTAATAGAGTTTTACATTTGAGAGAACTGGCAAATAATCACATTTCATACATGCTCTAAATTATTTTCAACAAATATGAAACGCGTATTTAGTAACATGCAATATTTACAAAAATTAACCATAGCAATAATTTGCTGGGAGATCCCATAGCTGTGCTGCTTTTGATCTATTTAAATCTCTCATATTTAGAAAAAAACAAAAACAAAAATGTTGAAAAGTAAAATAAACAGTGCTGAGCCTGAGTAGATTTAAAATATTTACGGTCTGCCCAGATGCGGCCAGTGGGTCCTTACGGGTCCTAAGTCCAGACCCTTACAGCCCGTAATGATCCGATGCCAGCAGATCCAGTCAATTGTGGAAGTAATCAGGCTACTTATTTAAAGTCGTGTCGTGGCTGGCAAGTGATGCCGGGGCGAAATCTATATAAGCACATATTTATGTGTATAGTACGTGTGTACACACACGCACACACGCACACACATTAACACACACTCTCGCACACACCTGGGCATAATGTGCTATCAGCGAGAGGTAGTTAACAACATGTGAGCCAAGTGGGCCGAATGGTAAGGGCCTTTTTGCTAAGCCAGAGGCCGTGTAGCTCTATGCTAGGTGTCTAGTGGCAGCCAGCGAGAGGCCAAACCCCCCCCCACCCATCCAAAGAGTCGCCCTGTCGCCCCCAATTGCCGTCTCGCCGTCTCAACCAATCTGAAGCGCTTTGCGTCGTTGGCTGCGATAGCTCCGAGTAAACAGCATTCGAGTGTAGTGTAAACAATCATTGACCTCGTTCATATTTCTCGGAGCGCTCATTTGCCTTTGGCCCCAGCATCAGTGAGTGCCACACCCACACACACGCGATGGCGACGATGACGGCAACTTGAAGCGGAGCACAATTAAAAATTGTTGTTTAGTTGCTTAGTTGGCCATGTCCACAAGTTGCTACTTGGCTAAACAACATTGACAGTCTGCAGTTGGAAATCAATTAGCCATGGTAGCTAGCCAAGTTGGCTAACTTGTAAGCCGTTTGCGGTGCGTGCGTGTGTGTGTTACACAAATCAAAACCCAATGAGTTCTTTGCTTGCCCTTTTGCCAAATGATGATGAGCACAGGAACAGCGCAAAGCAGACAAGCCAAAGGCCAACAGAAAATGAGCAACGCCAACAACAAAAGCAACAGCAGAAGAAGAAGACGAACCAAATAAGAGCAAAATCACGATAGTACCATACAAAGAAACGCCGAAGAAGAAGAAGAAAAACAATGAATGGCGACTATCTGCGGCAAGTCAAAGATTAAATACTCTAAGAGATTAAAGGCCAAGGAATCAAATTGAATTATTTGATCTAAGCATAGTATGAGCTGAGAGCTCCTAAGTTGCTCACTTTGAAGATAAGTGGTAGGCATAGGCTATATCTAAATGATATTGCGTAGAAATATATGGATATAGTTAGCCCAAGAATCATATTAATATGTATAGATACTTTAGATAGGAGTACATATAATAATTATTTTAAATATGTAATCATATAAATATAGATAAAGATATAATTATATATGTATCTATTGATCCATCTACCCAACTTTCTCTACTTCACATATTTCCTCAGATATTTAATATAATATATTTATATTTCCTTTTAAATGGAGAGAATTATATTAATGTCTATAGATACTATAAATAGATATGGATCAATAATATAAAAGAGATAGGTATGTATACCTTTTAATCCATCCATCCATCTTTCTCTGCAGCACATGTTTACTCAGATATCATATTAATATAAATATATAGAAATTATTGACAGATATGGATTAATGATATAAAATAAATAATAATACAGTAGAATCCGGTTATTGCGACACTCAAGGGACCGTCGTTTTTGCGTAGTTATAGCCGGATGTCGCTATAACCGTATAAGTTTGCTCAGAAATGTTTGTCTGGGGGCCAGATTTTTCGTCGCAATAACCGAACGGACGCTTTAAGCGGAGTCGCTATAACCGGATTCTACTGTATATCTAAATACTCTAGATAGTTATATATTAATATATATTTATATTCATAGATACTGTATATAGACATATACAGATATAGATATATGTATAGATTATAATATCCTTATATAATCTAGATATCTCTATTATGATATCTCTCAGTTCATCTACCCAACTTTCTCTATAGCAAATGGAAATAGTGCAACTTAAGCATAAATTTTTAGATACCTTTATAGTAATACTACAAAATCTTTTAATCCATCGACACATCCATCACATGTGTGCTACGAAAATCGTATGACCCGTTGGCCAAGTGTGTGCGTTTATAAGAAACGTTGAGCGGCTTGTTTGCAGCCGCCTCATATCCTGCTATCGAAGCAGGCAATCAAGGATAACGCGCATTATACTGCGTCCAACCATCTCCAGCCATTTCACACACACACACACACACACATAGACGAGGAGAGAAGGAGGGGAGAAGCCACATACATTACTATATACATACATACATATATGGTCACATGAGCTGGGTGTTTGCGTCGTTGCGACGCCAGCATAGCGCTGGTTTAGCATTTTTATGTGCCGCCCCTCGGCCCCCGGGTCGCACCCTGTCCTACAGAGACATTATGTAGTTGGCTTTATCGCAAACGATTTGCCAAACACAATATGACGACGACCAGTTCCAAATACAGCAGCAGCAATCCAAAGATGAAGGCACTGACAGCGCCACTGTCAGTGGGTGGATTCAATGGCAACCACAGAAGCTCGCACGCACACACTTAAGCACATCGACTGACAGTTGACAGGCGACAAAGTTGTCGATTTGCAATTGATAACAGACTGCTTAATTGCATTTCACTTCTTTTTTTCTCTCCCTCTCTCTCTCTCTCTCTCTCTCTCTCTCTCTCTCTTATGCATGATAGGAAAAATTTAATAGCCTGAGTTTCTTACAAATCTTACAAAGAATCAATTTTAATGGGATTACTAGTATATTGCGAAAATGTGCAAGAAGGGAAATTATTCGATTAATATTTTGAAAGCATTCATTGTGTTTTCAAATTTATATTTTATAATCGAATAATATTATTACATTCATATTTTTGTATACATATACATACAGATTCAGCTACTACATATAAAAATGTAAATTAAAAATATATAAAATGCAAAAAAAATATATATATATTAAAATTCAAGCATTTTGATTGATGTATAATGTTTAAAAAAAAAAAATAAATAAATCAAAAATTGATTCAAAGTATAAAAATAATAATATTTAATATAAGATTCCAATTGAGAATTGATATAGAAAATTCAAGACTGCTTAGACTTAAATCAGTATAAATAATAATTAAAGCAATTACAAATATTATATAAATAATTCAAAAATCAATTGACATCGATTGGCAAAATACGAAAAGACTTTTTCGACTACCCAATATTATAGAACTCAATTTAAAAATTTATATTATATATATATCATACAACAACTTTTGTTGTTTAATTCTACATATTTAAAATATTTTGTTCTTGAATTAAACATTTTGTATAATGTTTAAATGAAAATACATAAAATTTCAACGAAGAATCAATTATAAAATGAGCATTTGAAGCAGATAATGTACATATAAAAAATATAATAATAAATAAATATAAAATTAAAAAATTAAAAAAATATAATTAGTTTTTTTTTTAAATGACCATTGGGGTAAAGCTAATAAATAAATATTAAATTTAAATAAATGCAAAAATAAAAAAAAAATAAATAAAAATTAAAAATACAATTGGTTTTTTAATTTTTCTTATAATGTTTTTTTTTTTTAATTTACTTCTTTCTTTTTTTTTTTTTTTTTTTTTTTTGACTAGAAATCTTGCTCTCCATTTAAGTAAAATTTTCCATAAATATCTTCAAACTATTTCTTTGGAATAATCTCTTAAGCACACTTAGTTGAAAAGTTTAGTTTCCTTCTGACTCAAACAAACCGTGTTTTGTGTGGTGCACCGTCCCATTTTTCTCTTTTTTTCGGGGCTCAACGACAGCCGTCGCCATAGACACTTTTGTAGTCGGTGGCAGCTTTGTTTACTTGACGCCGGTGACTTTAGGGTCTACCGTTTTGTCGAGCAGAAAATGCGAAACAACAAAAAAAATAACAATAAATCGGCCAGCAATCAACAAAACAGCATGACTGGCAGATACCCTGTATGTACCCTGTGGCAACAGCAGCCACAAAGCGATACAAAGCTTTCTTCTGTCTATTCACGTGTATAAAATAGTTCGATTTTATGGTAATCATAAATGAATAAATGGAAAAAGGAAAACATAAATAAAAAATAAATAAAAATAAATAAAATAATAAATAAATGAATCAAGAAATAAATAAATAAATAAATGTAAGAAAAAGTAAATAAATAAATAAAATACATAAATAAATAAATAAAGAGGGTATGAAAGAAATAAATAAATAAATATTTTTAAAAAATAAATATGGTAAGCATTAATGAATAATTAATTAATGGAAAAAGAAATACAATAATAAGAAAATACATAAATAAATAAATAAAGAAGGAATGAAAGAAATAAATAAATAAATATTTAAAAAAAAAATATATATGGTAAGCATTAATGAATAAATGGAAAAAGAAATACATTAATAAAAAATTCATAAATAAATAAATAAAATAAATAAATAAGTAAATAAATAAATAAATAAATAAATAACTAAAAAAAATAAGTAAATGAATAAATAATTAAATAAATAAGGAAATAAATAAATAAATAAATATGTAAATAAATAAAAAAATAAAAATAAGTAGTGTTATTCTTTCACTTTCACTTTTGCTTAGTCTTTTTTTTTTTTAATTTCATATATTCTATTTCTATGAACAGCGGACATAAAATATATCTCTCCAAATATTAACCAAAAGCATACGGAATTCTAGGTAATTTTCTTCTCTCACTTCCATTCCATTCAAATTCCAGTTAAAAGCTGAACACCTTTTCATATTCCAAAGGCAGAAACAACAGTCTGAATTTTTCTTGGCTTTTCATCACGTTCAGCTATACGCCCATCTGATTCCCATCAGTACAGGGTATAACAACTACTACTTTTATTAGAGCAGCCAGCGAAGCAATGGCAAGTTTTTGACTGAACGGGGCAGGATTAGGGTGTCCTTTCTGCCCTTCACGTATGAGAATGTATTATGACGGTTTCTTTTTTTTTTTTTGCTCATGCTTTGCCACGAAGTGGCGGGAGACAACGTGGGTGACCTACCCTCTACTCCCCCCCTCGGTAGTTGTTCAGTCTGCTGATTTGACAGAGAAATTGATTTCGTGGCCAGTTCCAAGTCAGCTCTCTCAATCAGCACGTGCGAGCAGACAAAAACAGGCCCGATTCGAACTTTAGAGATATTTATTTATGGAAATATGTGAAAAACATGCTGAACAAAATTTTATAAAATCAAAGAAAATGAATAGACGTGAAAAGAACATGATCCAGATACATTTAATTAAAAAAAAAAAAAGAATTAAATTCATGTTCAAACTATTTGTTTGTTTGTTTGTTTCTTTTTTTTTGTGAAGCAAATATTAAAAAAATTGAATTTATATGGTAAATTTTATAGGAACATTTTAATACAAATTAAATGGAATAATGTTACATCGAAAAAAAAAAAACAAAATATAAGGAACATTTTATCAGGTTTTATATTTGTATATCAAATTATCCTTGTGTTTCTTATTCTACGTAATAATATTCCATTTAATTAGTACCATAATGTTCTTACGAAATTTACCCTACAAATTATTATTATTAAAATGTATTATTATTATTTCTTTTTTTATTTATTTAATTACTTAATTATTTATTTATTTATTTATTTATTTATTTATTTATTTTGTATTTATTTATTTATTTATTTATTTATTTATTTATTTATGTATTTATTTATTTATTTATTTATTTATTTATTTATTTATTTATTTATTTATTTATTTATTTATTTATTTATTTATTTATTTATTTAATTATTTATTTATTTATTTAATTATTTATTTATTTCATTATTTTTTTATTTATTTATTTACATATTTATTTATCTACTCAAATATTTAATTATTTATTTATTTCATTTATTTTTATTTATTTTTTATTTATTTATTTATTTTTTTATTTATTTACTTATTTATTTATTTTTATTTACCTAATTATTTATTTTTTTATTTAAATACTTATTTAATTTTTTTTTTTTTTTTATTGCGATTTCTCTTTGATTGAGATTAAGACTAAAAAAACTCTTGAATCCTGTTTTTAAAATGATATAGGTGTAGCATTGATTTCAAAGTAAGTTCAAAGTAACACAGAGCTCTAATAAAGAATTATTTGACATTTGTTTCTCAAACTCAAATTATTCTATTACATTTACAATAAAAATAAATTTGAATTTATGGTTTCTAAGCATTTCGAATTTAAAGGGAGGCAAAGAAAAATTTATACAATTTTGTAAATAAATAAAGTTTTTCGATCGCTATTTTTAACTGAAATTGAGATTGTCAGTTACAAGATTGGCATGATAAGTCGAAGCTAATGCAGAGCAAAGCCCAAACTCGCTGAACAAGAAGAAAAGAGAAGTAAGAGCAAGATTTCCTCTCGAAGAACTGTGATTCCATATCGAGCTAAAGCATTCGATTGCCATGAGAGAGTTGCGCATGCGCCGGCTGCAGAGGCGAGCCGAGGATCTGGTGCGAGAGTTTTACGAGACGATGCTGGTGCTGGCACTGGACCTGCTGCTCCAGTGGAACCAGTGGCATGTGATACGCCTGCTGAATGCCAACAGGCTGCCCGACGAGGTCCCCGAGCCGCTGCCGGTCAGCTGGTCCACGCTGTTCTTTGCCACCGGCCTGCTGCTGACCTTGACCCAGTACCGGCCGCAGCGTTTCAAGCGATGCGCATCGGTGGTGCGGAAGCTTCTGCTGCTGCTTGAGCTGTTCGTGATGCTCTTTGTGGTTGATTACGTGCTGCTCTCCATATGGCTGCCGTTCCTGAACATATGCGATCAGGCGCTGCACGCCCTCGGCCATTCGAAGTGGACGTGGACGCGATTCGTATTCCACTACTGTCCCGGCCTTTCCGCTTGGCTGATTAACGATGCTTTCTACTTTATGCGCTTTGTGGCGTCCCTATCGTGGTTCCTGCTCGCCATCGAGGGTGCAGGTAAGCCTCCATCACCTGCCAGCTGCCACCTGCCACCTGCCCCCTGACTGACTAACCAACCCATGCCACACAGCTGCCAAATGGCGTCTGGCCATTGATTTTATGCTGCTCGGCCAACTGCCCGACCCCATCATAGTGCCACGCTATCGACCCAAACGCCACCGTACCAAGTCCCGCTCCAATCAAATCTAATTTTCATTTTGCCCAGTCGCTGTCTACTGCGGCACAGGCCTGGGGAGTACCTAGCTGCAGCTCAACTCAAGGCAGCCTCAGTCCAAAATGAGCGAGGAGAGGGAGCTGAGCTGAGATGCACTGCATCGACTTAAATACATTCACAGCTATCCAAACAGATTTCCATGCAAATGTATTCTGCGGTATGGTAATTATTATTATTATAATTTTTTTTTAACTAAGCTCCATTTTGTTGAGCACTTTAAATTAATTGTATACAACTTTTTGAAATATAATTCATATACAAATTTATAAAAATACATAAAGCAAAAAATAAAATAATAGGTAAATAATATAAATTATAATTATACAAAAATATAATAGCATAAAAAAAGTGTTGAGTACTTTAAATTATTTGTATAAATCTTTTTGAAATATAATTCAAATAAAAAATATGTAAAAATACATAAAGCAAAAATAAAATAATAGGTAAATAATAAAATAGAATTAACAAAATTGTATTTAAAAAAATATAATAGCAGAAAAAAAGTATGAGGCACTTTAAATTATTTGTATAAAACTTTAAGGGAAATAATTCAAATAAAATGTATAAATCAAAAACAAAATAATAGCTTAATAATTCAATAAAATTAATAATAATTATACAAAAATATATTAACAGAAAACAAAAGTGTTGAGTACTTTAAATTATTTGTATACAACCTTTTGAAATATAATTCAAATAAAAAATAAGTAAAAATACATAAATAAAAAAAATTAAATAATAGGTAAATAATTAAATAGAATTTTAAAAATTATTTTAAAAAATATGATAACAGAAAAAAGTACATATAAGACTTTTTAAATTATTTCTATAAAACTCTTTGAGATATAATTTAAATAAAAATATATAAATAATAAATAAAATAATATATAAAAACTATATAAAAAAATAAAATTAAAGCAATAATATAAAAAATAATAGTTGTACAAAAATATATTAAAGCAGAAAAAGGTGTTGATCACTTTAAATTATTTTTATGAAACCTTTAGAGAAATAATTTAAATAAAATATTTAAAAATATATAAATCAAAAACAAAATAATAGCTTAATAATTAAATAAAATTAATAATAATTATACAAAAATATAATAGCAGAAAAAATAAAATAAAATAAAGAAAATAATAAATAATAAATATGTAAATAAAAATAAAAATAAAATAAAACAATATTACAAAAATCAAAATCGTAAAATAAAAATTGAGGACTAGCTCTAAATATTTACGATATATTTTATGACTGATGTTCGATGAAGGTTTTATTCGATAAACCCAAAACGAGAATAATTATCTATCAACAGAAATGTTTGAAGTATTTAGCTGTAGACTCTAGAAATATACCCTAAACTCATTAAAAGTGGAAAGTCCGCGTAAAATTTTTTTGTTAAACTGTGAGTAAGAGGCCAAAGGAGGCGTGGCAGATACTATCAGTGTGACGAGTTGATGTTGATGTCAGCTGGGATTGCCCAAACGATCTGCAATAAGCGATTTCCCATAGCCCATTAGAGTCGATTAGTACAGACCAAGTAGAGTAAGCAAAACACCTGCTCATGTGTGTGTGTGTGTGTGTATGAATTCTTTGAATGATGGCTATAGCAGCCGCAATGCGCTTGACTCATGAGATCTCTTCTATTCGAACATTTCCGATAAACTCCGCTTGATAGCTGAAGATGATGAGCTGACGAGTGACTGAACGATAATTGACGATGATGCATTAGGAATAATATGTGTTGGTATGATATACCTATACGTACATATATATATATTGATGATCCTGAGAGAGAGATCTCTCTTAGTGAGTGAGATATATTTATTTATATTTTATCTTTGCACAAACAAATTATTATTATTTATATAAAAAGTATAACAATATTAATTTCACATGCTCACACTCAATCAATCTCATTCGATCTCTCTCTCTCTCTAGCTCACTATCTCTCTCTCTATCTCTCTCTCTATCTCTTCAAACTTTTTCATTCAAAGTTCACTTACATCTATAACAACTGCAAAGATCTGTTTAAGCTCTGCATACGTTAAATGTTATAAGTGGGAGTAAGAGAGCTAAGTGAGAGAGCGCGAGTGTTTGTATGAGAGAGAGAGAGAGAGAGAGAGAGAGAGCGAGGCAGAGATTAACTAAGTGTGAGCATGAGCATTACAAAGTGCAGACATCTGTTAATGCCTAATTATAAAGCGTTTCGCACGAACCTGTATGCACTTGTTGCCACGCCCACGTTGTCGCAGCTGTTGTGTTGTGCCTGAACCGTTGCAAATGAAACGATAATAAATATGTAAATAAGATGCTCATATTCAACTGACGTAATATTCAGCTAAACCGAGACTCGAAACACAAAAAAAAACGAGTTGGCGCGCACATTGAACGCAGTTTAAGATTTTAGCACGGCATCACAAACAAAAAAATTAAAATAAAATAAAACACCAGGTCAAAAGTACAATTAAACAAGTACAAATGTAATGAGCACAAAGAGAGCGAGAGGGCGGGAGAGAGGGGGAACAAACCTACTTTAAAATATGCACAACGCACGCGAACCGAAAATAAAAGAACAATGCGAAGGCAGCCGCAGAAACAAAAAGAAAAACTTAACGCGCCTCAACATGCAACTTGTACGAATGGCTAACGGCAGTCGAGTGGCAGCAATACGCCCAGTATGCCACTGCCAGCAGCAGCAGCGGCAGCGACGTCAGCAGCAGCAGCAGCAGCAGCAGCGGAAGCGACAGCCGCAGCGTCGACGTAGGCGGAACTACAATAAGAAATTTGGTCGATTCGAGAATCGAGCATTGAGAATTGAGAATTGAGAAATTTACTTTGCATTTTTGTGTGCAGGTGCCGACAGCAGATGTTGCTGTTGTTGCCGTTGACTAATTGCAATCAGCATTCGAACAACAACAGCAATGAGCCCAATAATGAACACAGTGTTTGGCTAAATTTTTAGTTGCGATCCAAGGCGCGCGGACCTAAATATAGTAAATAATTAAAACCTTATGAGACGCCCATTGTCGGGCGCATTTAAAACACAACAAAAACGAACCAACAACAACAACAGCAACAGCAATAAACAATAAGCAGAACAGCAGATACGATAAAGCGAAAATTTGTTTGCCATAATGCCAGCCAGCTCAGGCTGTCGACTTCACGAACTGCGTAGCCGCTACAGAACAACAGGTGGCGCTGTGCATTTAACATTGCGTTTACATTTTCGCATGAATATATATTTTTAATGTGATTTGATAATAGCATTTTAAATGTTTGTTTTTATTTTTAAGTTTTTAATTGCATATTATTTATTTATATGTCATATAAATTTTTTAAAGCATGCATTGCAATTAGTTTAATTATTTTAAAAAAATTTGACTTTGTTCTTTTCATTTTTTTTTTTTTTTTTAAATTTATTTATATCATATAAATGTATTTAAGTATGCATTGCAATTAGTTTAAATATTATGAAAAATTTTGATTTTGTTCATTGAATTTTTTTATTTATTTATATCATACAAATTTATTGCAATTAGTTTAAACATAGTGATTTTCATCATTTTATTTTCTTTATTTTTATTTTTACTTTTTTTTTCATTCTCGCTTGAATATATATTTGTTATGTGATTTAATAGTAGCATTTTAAATGTTTGTGTTTTATTTTTAATATTTGTTATTATTTTTTATTTATTGCATATTTTTATGCTACGCTTTAATTATTTATTTATATGTCATATAAATTTATTTAAGTATGCATTGCAATTAGTTTAAATATTTGACTATGTTCATTTAATTTTTTTATTACTTATATGTTATTTTTACTTTATTTATACTATCCGAAATTATTTAAGTAAGCATTGCAATTAGTTTACAAATTTTGGAAAAGTTTGACTGTCTTCATTTAATATTTTTTTTGATTCATTTTTATTTTATTTTTATTTTTATTTATTTATTTATTTTATTTTTTTAAGATTCAATAACTTCAAATGACTCTAGCAAAATGAATATTTATATTTAAATATATTTAAGGGCATTATTTACAGTTTTTTTATACTTATTTATTTTATGAAATTGCATTGTATTTTTAATGCTCATTCACATATCTGAAATGAGTATATTGCTTTTCTGCAGTGCTGGGCGTCCACAGTATTTCGACGCTACTCTAGCTAGAGATTTGAAATTTTGAACACATATTCTCGTGGGTTCACTCGAATGATACAATTTTCGCATTCCGCCCACTAAAGGCACGCCAAATCGAAAATATCTGCAGTCTGCAGTCGATAACACCTGACTGCAATGTTCCCACATGTTTTTATTTGTTTCTCAAGCTCTTTTAATAAAACTTCATATAAATATAGATTAATTTATAAAGCTGAAATAAGAGCTTGATAAAAAATAAGGTATAAAATTTTATGAAATGCTTATATATTTAAATAAATGCTTTAAATAATTGTTATGTGTAAAATATTTTAATAAAATTAATGCTCATATGTATAAATCACATATAATAAATTATATAATGCAATATAATTTAATATAATTCAAGTGCTATTATGTTTGCTACTTACATATGCATATCTAATGCAAATACATATACCTAACGCATCTGCCGTAGCGCCGTCAAAATTCGAACGCGCAAAGAATAAATTCGAAATTGCGTACGTAAGAGGCGCATTTAATGGGCCCCGCAATCGACGTACCTAAGCTGACTCGAACGTGAACGCAGACGCGGGCGGATACGGTCTTGGTCTTGCCGGTGCTACCGCTGCTGCTGCTGCTGCTGCTGCTGCCTGCTGCTGTTGGTGGTGGTCAGAACGTCGACGTTGGCGTCGGCAATAAATGGAACGCATAAACGAAATACTGAGGAATTGAACGCAGCCAATAATTGTTTATTTGTTTTAGTTCAGCGCCGATCGCTGCTGCTGCTGGGAGGGTGGCGGCGGCGGCGGCAGGGGGCGTGGTTGGAATTAGGTGCTTTGCAAGCGGTGCGTCAAATGCTGTACTGTGTAAAATTGTTGAAATTTGAATTTGTTCATCTAGAGAAAAATTCATGTACGTGGCATTGTTTCGCACCGCGGACTATACATTTTATTCGATTCGATTCGTTAATTTGCTTGTTAGCTCAATGCTGGCGACGTCGACGGCGACGGCGACTGCGACTGAGGCAGCTGAGCCAATTTATAGATACAAACAAAAAGGAAAAAACAACAAAATTAGACACCAAGCTATTTTCATTTTTATTTGGCAGCCTTTTCATTATAAATAGTTGGGCTGCCTAGATAAACAGACTCCGATGCAGACACGAGAATACACAGTCAGCCAAGTAAGTATATGTATGTATGGCTGGCACTAATCTCTTTAGCCAGCTCTTTGCCTCTCCCTCTCTCTCACACACAGTTCCAATTGCATTATTAATTCATATTCATAGCATAGCCGCAATGCTAAGCAAAAGGGTAATTAAGCTGCCCACACTCAGTTGAACCGCATATAAATGTCAACTCTTACACACACACACACACACACACACACATATTTCTTTATATATATTGTGGGCTGAGCAATCAGTACTCGACAATAACCCAAAGCATAATCAAATCAACTTCAACGTAAAAACCACAAACAGCAAAACGAACCGATGCAAAGCCTGAGCTGTTCAAGTGACCGACCACAGAGCACAGAGCTGTCAGAGCTCTGAGTGTGCCAAATGAACTGAATGATGGGCCACACAGCTCAACGTGACCGCAAATGACACACGACTCCATGCCACACTCAGCTCAGCTGCCTTACGCAAGCAACTCACGCTCCTGCCGCCTTTACGCAGCGAAATTTACCGCAAAATTCTAGATTTTAATGAGCCTGAGCTCCTCCCCCCCCCAGTCCCAAGCCATTACAACTTTGCTGTATTTTACACAAAATTATGTTCATTATTTACATATACATTTATATATATCTCATTATTAGATTCTAATGTAATGCTGTAGGCGAATTAAAGAAAATATTATTGAAAATGTTAGAGTGATTAATTAAATTAAATAATCTCGATCTGAGTGTGCTATATATATAGGGCACTACACAGGAAATTTCAGGCGTCTAGCTCTTATAGGTTCAGAGATCTACGTGTTCACACATGCGGAATATAGAAACTCAGCTTGTTGCCTTAATCTAGAAGCTATGTATGCTTTATGCGGCCTGCCACGCCTCCCACTGCCTATTACTATAAGTCTCAAGGTATAAAAAAAAAAACAATATATATTATATATTTTTAAAATTGCGTTTCACAATTACAAGAAAATTCACACTTCTCTATCGTAAAGAGGGTCAAATGGTGCAAGAGCAAAGTTTTCTGTTTATATGGCATTGAAAATGTCTTTATAGATCTATTTTAAAATGAGTAAAAGTGTTATAGGCGTGTTCTGAACGATCCGATTAGGAGATACTCAAATTCAGAAATTTATAAATTTCGTATATTCATTATAGATCAGTCTAAAACTCTATCTTAATCTCCAGATTATACGATATTTAAAGGACGCTTACAAAACCAAATAAAATAATAGATTCTCATGGATAATACGAAAATTGGTTGAGTTATCGAATAAAAATTGAGTAATTGGCGAATGGACATACAGAGAGATGGATTAATAAAGAGGCGGACGGATGTACGGGCAGATACAGTAGTACAGACGGATTGCTAATAAACGGACGTGCAGGTGAATGGAAATACGAACGGGCGGACGGAAGGACAAACGAACTATCGACTTAGCTCGTCGTGCTTCCCAACAATATGTGTATATACCCTATATGATATCAGTCAGTCTACATGCATTGTCAGAAAAACCAATATACCCGAAAATACGCATTCTTAGAGTATAAGAAACGGATTCAGATGCCGGAAACGCAGTTCAGTTCAGTAGGCAACGTCTATGATTTTGCGCCTTATGGACAGGTCTATTTAAACTGGAGCAATCAAAGGTATTGTTAGCCAGTGTTTCGCAACTGTTTTTAATTGCTTCGCTCTCAGCGACGTCGACGTCGTCGAACTACAATAAATGAAGACAAATCAAAGAGCAATTAACTAAAATTGCGTATACGCCGGATGGGCGCTTCTATTTTATTGGACCTAAGGGCCAGGGCATGTCGCTGCGTCTCTTGGCCATAAAAACAATTTTGATTCAGCTACAACAACTACTACGACTTGCCACTATGAGTGCTAACTGTAAATGTGGCAGCCCAACCCACAGCCCCCACAGCCCCCAATCCTCCAATTCCCGCCTAAAGCAGATGTTCAGTTCGCAACGGCATTTTGTGTGGCAAGTGCGTCGAGGGGTTTGACTGGGTGGGGCTGTGGGGCGGTGGGGGACTGCGTGTGTGTGTTACATTAGTTGAACTTACCTTTTATGCATCTTTTATGGGTAGTTAGGGGCACTTAAGTTAATTGTCAGAAAGTACTCGACACCAGGTTTGGCATATCATTTTAAAATGTTTATTTGAAGTATAAGTAATATTTCTGACAGTAACAAGATAAATTTTCTCTTTTTTTTTTTGTTTCATTTCGTTTCGTTTTGCTTTTTGGTTTTGCTTCTTCTTCATTCTGCTGTTGTTGTTTGTTTCGGAAAAAGAATAATAACGGTAAAAGAATTTAGCATGTTTGTTGCTTTCGATTTTTGTTTTTTCTGTTTTTCTTTTCAAGTTTTAGTTCGTCTATATATGTATGTATATATACATATATATAAAAGTATATGTATACACAAATAACAGTAAATAGTTGTATATATATATATAAAGAAGAAGAAGAAGAAATAGCTGAGAAAACAACAACAAGTGAAAAAAGTGAAACAAATTAGAAATTGCTTTAAAGTTTTTCATTTTCATTTACATTTCATTGTTTTTGTTTTTGTTTTTGTTTTTTTTTTCCTCTTGCAATATTTTGTTTTAATTAAATTTCTAGTTTTTGTATTCTTAACGTTTCTTAGCAAATAAATCAGATTCGATTTTTTTCGGGTTTTTTGTTTTTGTTTTGCTAAAGAGTATCACTAAAAAATGTGTTTGTTGTATGTGTGTGTGTGTGTGGTTTTTCTTCATATTTATTTTTATTAAATTGTTTATGTTTAATGTAAATGTTGACATTTATTACAATATTTGATTTATCATGCCAATTATTATTATTTTTTTTGTGTTTTTTTCCTTTTTTTAAGAACTCGCATCTATGTAAGTATATACTTGTATATTTTCATTATACATATAAATATATATACATACATATATATTTATATATTGATTTGTAAAATATTGCTTGTGAAACGTTTAACTTGACATTTGTGTGTTCGTGTTATCAATGCCAGCTGAAAGATGACGCCGTGCATTGCACAAAAAAAAAAAAAAAAAAAAAAAAAAATTATTCAATATATAATTTCTTTCTTTTCCTATTTCTTCTATTTTGCATTTGCATGAGTATTTTTCATAGCTCGCCAATAACTGTTGTCCGCTACTCGATGTCTGCCAAAGAGTGTCTTTCACTCATACTTTGAGATACAACTCTAAGAGCAACCAATTGCATCGTCTCCTTAACGAGCTCATTCGCGATCGTAACCGTTTCGCTCTGGATGCTCTCCAACCGTTTCGTTTGTATATGTGTTGCTATGCATGCCTGTGTTATGCTCGCTATGCACTGTTAAATGACCACTGTTAAAAGACACACTCAATCGTAATCGCTATGCATATCAGTTGCGTACCTGAATTGACTGTGTGCTTGTGTATGTGAGCTTTTTGAGCTATTTTACTCAATTACGGTTCAACTAAAGGCGCTCAATCGAAAGCAAAAAGGAAAAGAGCGAGAGCGAATGCGAATGATTTTTTTTCGATTCATTTCGCGAGCAGAGCGTAAAGGTTAAACGGTTAACAGTTATTTGTGAGCTATGGTTTATTTATTAAATTTTGTTCAGCTATTCTTGTTTTTTTTTTTACTCATGCTCTGTTTTACAATTGACTTGAATGCCTTTGACAAGAAAAAAAAAAAAACTTACTTACGTTTTACTTAAGACCCGTCAATATTTTGGTGTTAACAAACTTACTTCGTATGTGCCTGGACCCGGGCCGTAGCGCACAATTCAATGGGTTTATGTTCTTAAGTGATATTTACAGCTCTTATAATTTGTTTTTTTCGTTTTTTTTTTTTTTTTAAGGTGTCTTTTGGTTATATTGATAACTTAAATCAAAGTAAAGTCAAAAAAAATTGTAAATGTATTTGCTTTGTTTTCATCATTATATATTTAATATATAGATTTTTGTTACGTTTAACTACTAAAACTACAGACACATTTGTTTTTGTCAGCTATATCACTTTCGAATTATTTAATTATTGATTAAGGTTCTCATATAATCATGTGTTGCTGTTGTGTATTGTATTTATTTAAATGTTAGTATATATTTTTAGTATATATATTTATATAATTATTTCTGCATTGTTTGTTTTTCGAAGAATTTCAGTGAGGTTCTTAGAAGCGTTTGTTTGTTTGGTTTTTTTTTATTATTATTATTATTAATTATTATTAGTTTGTAGTGCCTACTACAAGTAATATATATATATATATATATATATTGTATATATATATATATATATTAGCGTGTCAGTATATAGATAGGTATATAGCTATATGCATATACATATATATGCATGTATGTGTGTGTGTATATATGTATATCTATGCCATTTTGTTGTTGTTTTTTTTTTCAAAATAAATTTTTGTGTTCTTTTAGTTGAGGCGATAGTTTTTTTTTTTTTTAATTTTTTTTTACGGTTTCAATTGTTTCGATTGGCGTGCACTAAGTCGAAAAGAAAGAAAAATGAAAAACTGTGAAAAATAATTCCATAAATAAAAATTGAAGTAAAAATTGCAGAAATTGTATAGAAAAAGTTTATACGATTATTTATGCCGATAAGCGTCTACGAATGTATAATATAAACACATAATATAAACACATATATATATGTAGATATATATGTATATGTGTATATATATATTTGATGCTGGTGCCATTTAAGAATTTCAAAGTGATTGGACAAATTTGAATTTAAGGCCACTCATTAAAGTAGTCAAAGTAGCAAAATAAATAATAAGGAGATTAAAACGATACTCATCGGCATGCCGAAGCTCGAAAACACTTGTAGAAGCCAGCTGGAAGTTATGTATCCCGATGAGGATCGCATAATAACATCGTATTTCAGATATAGCTCTTAGATCTCAGTATAGGTAGCATCATGTTGAGGATCAGATCATATTGCATGGAAACTATTGATCCTGATGAGGATTGCTCCTTTTATGCGATATTTCAAATCGGAGATATATCATTTGGATTACAGCATGCATAGTATAGAAATGATTTATATTGATGACGATCCCAACTTATATAGATGCTATAGTTCCTTTGGATCTCAGCATGCATAGCATAGAACTTTTATATCTTGATAAAGAAACTTCTATAGCATAATATTGCTCTTAGAGTTCTTAGACAATTGGATTTCGTATAGTAAACAGAACCAGTGTCCTATATATAACATATATAGCACCGTAACTCCAGTTAACGGCAAATCGACAGTCAAGTCAAGTCAAGAAAAGAAACTGAATATATGTAGGTATATCCCATATAGACTTCATTTAGTATTACGGTTTCTACAAGTGCGCAAAAATGATTGTGAGCCATATCCAAGTGATTTTGATTTGGTATACGAATATATATAGCTATATATATATATATACTATGATGGTTTCTGATGGATATGAGCGACATTTATAGTATATAATATGATCAGAGTGTACGGCATTAAGTACTTAAGCATATGTGTATGTACTCCAATCTACAATACATAGGCATACATATATTTGTGTATGTGTATATATCATATAAATAAATATACATACATATGTATACATATATCTATATATATATATATATTTGTGTGTGTTGCGTATGGCATAATGGAATTTTCATATGATCTATGAGCGAGTATATAAAAAGTTATGGGTGTGCATGATTAGCCATAAGAATTAGCAAATATGTATTCAAGTACATATATATATGTACATATATATATATATAGAAATAAATATATATACATATATATATAGTTGCATGTATATAAATATATATATATATATAAATAGTTTATAATAAATTATTAACTGGGTTATTAAATCAATGCAATAATAAAGCTGAACCGCATATAGAATAGAAATTAAATCGCATGATGGATCTGTATATAGATTTTGTTTTTGTTTTTAACTGTTCATTTGTTTTTTGGGCTCTCAAACGGGACTATTTATACTACATAAAGAGAGATAGATATATAGAGCAAGATATACAGAGAGACAGGAGCGAGCGAGAGAGAGAGAGAGAGAGAGAGCGAGACAGAGATAGAGATAGATAGAGATAGAGCGAGCTGGCTATTGTTGTACATGTTGTTGTTGTAGTAGCTGTTGTTGTTGTGGCTTGTTTCCTGTTGCAGTTGTTGTAGTTGTTGTTGTTTTTTTTTTTATTTAATTTTAATTTTAATTTACTTATCATTGCTTTTGTTTTTTTTTTTTTTTTTGGTGTTCATTGCTTTTAATATGTTAACTTCTTTTTTTATTTTTTGTTATTTGTTTATAATAAAAACTATATACTTTATATTATTTTATTTGTGGCGGCTATTGTCAAATTTACGTTAACTTAATTATAATTGCGCATAAGAAATATAATTTACAAAGAAATCATAATCTGGATTATAATGTTAATCATAATATACCCAATTGTTGCGCTTTTGTGTCTGAGTGTGTGTGTGTGTGTGTGTGTGTGTCTCTCTGTAATTATGTGCGTGTGTGTGTGTGTGTGTGTTGTTGGCCTAATTGAAAATATATGACGTTCGGTTTTGCGCGGCTTTTGCACTTGTCATTGATTAATGCCTGGGTATTGTTAATTAATTAATTAATTGCCTTTGCTCTGTGTTCCTTATTGTTGTTAAATATAAACATATATACATATATATATCTATGTGCGTATATATATATATACATATATATATATATATATATATATATATATATATATATATATATGTATAAGTATATATGTATATATTGTATATATTTAGTATTAAGTTCAATCCATTTTTTTTTTTTGTGGTTTCTTCATTTCTGTATATCAACAATGCTTACGTTTTACTGTTATATTCAATATATTTTTATTAAATTTTTTTTTATAAATTTCTCGAAGGCTGCTCTCTTTTTTTTTCGTTTGCTTGCGTGATTGTTATTTTCATCAAGTATATAATTATTATATATATATATATGTATATATTTTATTTTTATGCCATGATTTTTTTTTTGTTTTCTTTTTTTTTTACTAATAATTTGTGTATGCTCAAAATATGATTTACGTTACTTCTTTTTTTTTTATTAATATTTATTGTAGTTTATTTTATAGTTTTTATTGCTATGAACTGCGTTCTACTTACGCCACGATTTAGACATTAGCCATATCTTGTATATTATTAAACATACATACATACATATATATGCATGTGTGTTTGTGTGTTTTGAATTTCTCTATTCGTTTCATTATATATATCAAAAAATTATTATCATTTTGAATATTAATCGACGCGCGAAATCGAGCAAAAAAAAAATATATATATATATATATTTTTTAGTTCTTAAGTTTTTTTTTTTGTAAGAGCGACTCTGATCTTTGATTGCTTGAAAGATTTCATATATAGATGTATCTTTTAACTATATATGTACACATATGTATATATATATTATATATATGCTGTGTGGGAGTTTTGTAAGATTTGTAAACAAAAACCAGAAGCGCTTTCATCGAGTTTTATTTTGGGTTCGTTTTTGTCTCAAAAACTTGTAGCATTTTGAAAGTTTTCTTTTTTGAAATTTTTGATGTTACAGTTGTTGTATTTGTTGCGCGTTTCTTTAGATTTTTATGTTGATTTGTTGTTAATTTGTCGAATTATGACTTCTTTTTTTTTTTTTTTTGTTTTTTTTTTTTTAACCACCACCTAAACTTAACGCCTGAACTATACGTGGATCAGCTTTACTACCCTCACGAAATTCTTCTAATGTTAATTTGCCATCATGATTCTTATCCATTTGATCAAATATCTTATCCACTCGCTTCTGCGGCGTATTCTCATCCTCCGACTGCGGCTGTTGGCCCTATTTAAGTAAGATAATAACGGTAATACCATTGAGATGGGATATCTATGTACATAGATCTACATATGTGTGTCTATCAGATATCTATCTACATATATGTGTGTATGTATGTGTGTGTATATATAAATGTAGTATTTACCACCATCTGATAGATTGCGTCCACAATGTTGTACATTTCCTCGCGGGTTATGTAGCCATCGTTGTCGACGTCGTACAGACGGAACGCCCCTGCATGATTGGCATAGTTAAAAGGGGATGGGGAGGGGGAAAATTAGATGAAAAGAGCAAATGGAATATGCCAATTGGCGTTAATTGCTGACATCGGCCATTGACAATGATTGGTCTCTCATTATTTTTGATGGCTGCATGAAAACTTACATTGCAATTTCTCGTCCAGGTTGCCCTTCGATGTGACGGATAAGGCGCGTATGAACTCCTCGAACTCGATGGACCCATCCTGTGGAGCACAAGCAAAACAGAAGAGAGAGAGAGAGAGAGAAACAGAGAGAGAGAGAGAGAGAGAGAGAAAGAAAAGCAACAGCAGAGCAAATCAGTGCAGACCCCAGACAGCTAACAAGTTAAGGGCGCCAACATCGACGACGTCGACGACGACGCCAACGGCAATGCCATTGCCCTATCCACCATCTTAGCCACCGCCATCGCCATCGCCATCACCACCGACACCGCCACCACGTCTGCACCACAAGTCATAAATAAAATGAACGCTCCTTTATGAGTCCCTAGCGGGGTTTGGCCATAACCGAAACGTTGCATGAGATATTCGAGTTGAGTGCTACTTGGTTAGTAAATAACAACTGCCTCTCTCTCTTCCTTTCTCTCTCTCTCATTCTTTCTCTGTCTATTTCAGATCTAATCTAAGCTAACTGAACTCAGCATCGCAAGCAGTTTGAATTCCATTTCCCAATAGATTCATATTATTCAGCATCAGCTTTATTGGGAACTCGTTTTACGAGCTTCAATGCTGTAGACTTGCCACTTTTATATTGGAAGTTTTTCCTTATTTTTCCATATTCAATCTAATTAATTTGCAGCCCTTTTTTAAGGCAAAGTCTTAATTAAAATTCTATTCTATAATATGCCCTAAAAACTCTTCTGAAAACTCTTTTAAATTCGTCTCAAATAATTTGTATAAATTTGAAGAGATTTGAGAACAGATTTTTGAAGAGAATTCAGCAAGTGATTTTTTTAAATGGGGTTTCTAAAAAATCACTTCAATTCTCTTCAGAAATCTGTTCTAAAATCTCCCAAAATTGTTCTTTAAAACCCAGTTCTCTTCTAATAATTTCTTCAATTTCATTTCTCAAATCTCTTTCGTTATGAAATCTTATTTATTTTTTTTTTCGTCTTCATAAATCTCTTCTACATTATTCTTTTCTCTAATTTTTTAAATTTATTCTACATTCTCTTCTATGGCCTCTTCTAAAATTTCTTATAGCCTCTTTAAAAAGCACTACTACAATATTATTTTCCAAAATTTTTTAAATCTCTTCTAAAATCTCTTTTATAACGTCTTCTAAAATTTCTTATAATCTTTTTAAAAATCACTTTTCATATATGCTTTAAAATCTTTAGTAAAATCACTTTTAATAGCTGTTTTATTTATATTTAAGTTCAAAAAAAAATATTAAAATAAAAAAAAATGTTTCAAAACCCCTTTAAAAGTCTGTTCTAAAATCTCTTCTATAAATTCATTTCAATATTATCTTTTAAATTAACTTTTCAATGTATTTACTTAAGTCTCTTTTAAAATTCGTTAAAAAATATATTCTAAAATATTTTCTAATCGTATTCAAAAATCTCTTTCAGAATATTATTTTCTAAATATTTTTGAAATTTGCTATAATATAATATTTCTGCTATAAACGCTATTAAAATTTATTTTAAAATCCCTTACAACAATCCCTTATAACATTGTTCTTTTCTTGTCTAAAAATCATTTTAAAAACCTGCTCCAAAACTACTTTAATAATCCTTATTAAAATCTATTCTAAAATCCCGCGTATATTTTAGTCGGAAACCAAAGCTAATTATCCTATTATAATCCCTTGTCTATATTAAAATATTTGCAATTGATAATCTTCAGCTAATTGATTTTCACACTAAACACTCGCATATCCAATTACAGGGTATACATAGGCCCATAGGCCCTAGACGTGGCGCACTCTATTAAACCATTTTTGGCTAATTGGCCTAAATCGTCAACTTTTGCGCTCCAGTTGCGTACAAATTCATCATTGTCAAAGCGCCCGGCTGACTTTGATGATGGGGTTTGGTGGGTGGTGCTTGGAGTAGGATTTGAAGGTTGCTTGGTTGCTGCTTGGGTGGTTGCTGGTCGTAAGTGGTTGGGTGGTGGTAGGATTTGGTATTGGGTAAGGGCATGGGCATGGGCATGGGCATGGGCATGGGCATGGGCATGTGGAAACGAGCTACAAGGACATGAGCTGAATGGCCTTAATACTCACATTGTTCTCATCGAAGACACGAAACACAAGCGAAGCAAATTTACTGGGATCGCCTTGTGGGAAAAATTGTTTGTAGATTTTGATAAAACCCTGGCAGAGAGATGAGAAACAATTAGGATGTTGCGGGTGTGGCTTAATAAGACGTATGTGTGAGTGTGCGTGAGTGTGCGTGAGTGTGCGTGAGTGTGCGTGAATGTGAGAGTGATTCAAGTTGTGTTTTCCAATGAGGCGCACATTAATAAATTTTAATATGAACAGCAGTCAACAGCAGCAACAGCAACAACAACAGCAGCAACAGCAACAGCAACAGCAGCAACAACAGCAACTGTTGCCGTCAACACATTGGAAATGGCCTGTCATTCATTTTGGCAACAGGATGTGCTGTGAGTTCGCCTTTGCCAAGGACGAATAGCTATAAGCTGCACTCAATGTTGTTGTTATTGCTATTGCTGTTGTTGTTGTTATTGTTATTATTCCTGTTGCTGCTGTTGCTGTTGCTGGATCGTTTGCTGTTTCAAGAAATTAGTGTTCACATATTGAGAAGATTAACTTAATTAACAGCATGACTTGAATGAATTGAATCAGCTTAAACATGTGCTTGCTCTCCATAAGTGTATGAGTGTCTGTGTGTGTGTGTGTGTGTGTGTGTTTGTGTGTGTGTATTCATTGTCAGCTACATACTTGCTCTGTGAGTAAACCATTCGGACAGTCTTTTAGAAATCCTTTGTGCCTGCATTGATGCCGAATGTTTACAATTAGCATTCATCATTTGTTTATATTTTTTATCTCACATTTGCAGCTCGGCATACTCACCATTGACGTATTTCTTTTTCAGTAACTGCAAGTCAGAAAAGAAAAAAACAACAACAACAAAAACATTTAATAATATCTATTAAAGTGCATATGAACATTTCAAAAAAAAAAAAAAAAAACATTTGGCCTTGGAATAAAAACAAATTTAATAAAAAGAAAATGCAAATATTTTGCACATATGAAAAAAATTACTTTTATAAATAAATACATATATATAGATAAATATGTAAATGGAAGAGAGAGTAATGAAAGCCTTTCAATTAAAGGTTTCGTATATTAAATACCCTTTTGTTTAACTTTGATTAAGGTTTTAATGGAAATATATCAATGATATAAACAAATATGAATACATATATAACTAAATAACTGTAAAGGCTTAGCTTATTTTTATCTATAAATAAAATTGCAGAATAAATACAGAAGCTAACTGCTAAATAAAATAAATATATTTTATTTCATTTGCAGCTTTTTAAATTATACTCTGCTCTCTCTTCTTCTACTGCATCTGCTCACTATAAAAACGACCCTGCTTAAATGATCTCAGCAGCCATCTTGCGCTCGCTCTCAATCTCACTCTCACTCTCACTCAGCAACAGCCACAGACAACGTTCAGCAAGCAGCTATCTCTGTCTCGCTCACTCACACAGAGCGATCAATGAGACGATCTTAGCTAGAAATGAGCAGCGCTTAGCTAAGACACAAACCCTCACGGATAATGTTTTTACAACAGCCCTAGGAAAGCTCACTCAACTCAGCCGGATAATATTGCTACAGCTCAGCCTCGCACTAATACCACAACAATACTATACTAATACAACAATAGTAAGCAAATGCGACCGACATTGAAATGCTGAGACCATAGAGAGGCGTAAATTTGATTGACTGATGACAGCTACATATGTATGTGTGGTTAGCTTTATGTTACGTTGCTCTGTTTGGAGAGTGAAGTAACTGTAAAGAGTATTTGGAATACAATTTGAGCATAAAATGAGAAAGTATGTCTGCTTTGAGTGAACTCTCTGTGAGTTCTTTCATACGATGATAGCGTAGTAAAAATAAACAGTATGAGATCAATTCCTAGCAAGGCTGTTAAAGACTTTCTAAAAGAAAATCAACTATAGCCTAAGCCCACTTTTATAAATTGAGGCAAATATCTGAACTAAATCCAGATATATTGTCTGCACCTCGAGTTTCCTCGTGTAACTAACCTAACTCTACAACGAACGAGCTTAATGAAAATAGTAATACTCTGTTAACTGACTCTTGGGACAAATTCCACATTCACCGTGAAGTTGTTCGACTTCATTTTGATTATAATGAATCCCAAAATAAATAAGTAAACGCACCCTTGCCACTGTCCCTCCGGTTCGCATTTGAGGCCTTTTTTAAAGACTTCGTTTGGGCCATAAACAATTTACAGTAAGCCACATGTGATGGGCCATGGTTTGGGCCCTTCTACCAATGCATTGGGCTATAGCCGAAGTGCCTCTGCCCGCGTTTGTACTTACATTTTCCTCATTGTCTTGCGGCCACGCCCAAAAAAGCAAACACATTTTTTCCCCCTCTATGCATAACGATTTCCATATACGGCTTGGGCTCGTTTCTTTTTTTTATTTTTATTTTTTTGTTTTCCTTATTATTATTATTATTTTTGGTCATGGCTGGCATTGGCATGGCCTAATGGCCGTTTACGAAACGTTTAAGCTACGGTCTCCCGATCCCTGGCCGTACACCGGGAACCGGGCACCGGGCACCGGCCCGTCTCCCACTGTGACCCTAATGGGCGTGTGAATGGCGCACATGTTACACCGCACCCGCCCACCGGCTCGCCCACCGGCCCGCCCGGGTGACTGAGCAATTGGTGGGGCAAATGAGGGATCTTGCGGCAAACAAAGTTTAAGACCAAAACATAAATTCACGCAAAATTACACACATCGGAATTGCTGCTAAGCTCCCAGCCAACAGCCAACGGCCAACGCTCAGCTCCCATGGGACCCGACCCGACTCGACCCAAAATATCGCCCACCATTTGAGAGCATTAAGTGAGCTGCCTAACCGAATCGAACACTGACTTTCGTAATTTTTCATGCGAACGTGGTCCATCTCTAATACCACATCTCAGACCAGGCGAGGCTGTGGCTCATTTCGATTTCAACTATAATTCAGCTAGCCCGTTCTCCTATCTCTATGCCAATATCTTGCTGTTCAAATATTCATTAAAATCCGCCATTTGATCATGACTTGACCTTGGGAATTCCATCATCAAGGGAGACGCTGACGACTCTGGCTGAGCATGAGTTGACTCTTTCGAAACCTGAGTCAATATACAAATGGCAATTGGTCATAAGTGCAGAAGCAAAATAATAATAATACTGGAGGAGACACAGAAAAGTCCACATATTCACTCTTTTCAATATTTTGTTGTATGAGAAAATAGTAAATAAAAAATATATATATCAAAATTTGGAATTTAGCTAGAAGTGATACTAATAAAGTTCTGTTTATGATTCAAAGAACTACTCAGGTTCTGTAATAAGTTTCGAGATTTATGTATGTATACAACTTGATATAGAAATGGTCAACAACTGATAAATATGATATATATTATATGTATAGGAAAAAAGTTAAGTCGGTAACATTTAAGCCCATAGGGAATATGAGGTAAGTTTTTCAGAAGAGATGAAAGTATCATATAGAACAAGACTCAGAAAAGAAAATAGGTTCCGTCACAAGCCTCGAGATGTTATTGCCCTCAACAAAGTACATCTAATAAAATGGGTCATGAAATGAGTTAAGAACTGAGTCATAAAATGAGTCATGCAATGAGTCTAAATGCAGCCTAATGCTTAAAGCTCTGTCAGCTAAGAAGAAGCATACAAATTGTTATCAGTATAGCTTTAAAACATATTAAAAAATATTTGAAAATCTCCAAGGATTTATTTCATAGCAATTTCTCCCAGTTCTTCACGCTCCACATGAAAATTTAGATTTTATTTCATAATACTTGTTGCTACTCTAGCCAGCCAATAATTTCATCTTACAAGACCATGAAAATATTTTATATTTATATGATTTTCATTGTAGTTTCAAGTCATATTCCACCAAATTAAAATCCGGAAAGTAAAAACTAAATAAAACACAGAGAAGACACACTTGTAATTTATTTACTTTTATATTTATTTATATGTAAAAAAAAAATAATAATAATAAAAATAAATAAATGTGTGTGAAGATTTGCCGGTCTAAGACTTTTTCTAATGACTAAAGAGCTGGAAACCAGGGCTGCGATCGCTTACAGGGCTTACAGAATATACATATATTCTGATTCGAAATGCTAATACAGTCGAGTCTCGATCATTTGTACCCCGATAAAAGGAAAATCTTAATAAATCGAAGAAAATTCGATCCCCTTGAAAAATTGCATTCTCGATAATTTCTATGTAAATCGAAAAAACTGATTCCCTATTATCCCACTTGAAGCATACTTAAAATCACAGGCTTAATTTATATACTAGGCAGTACATAGTGTTTAATCATCTTGATCATTTAATTTAAAATTCATTTACTAGATTGATATTTAATTATTTAGCAATACAAAATAATCATTTGCTAGTTGGAATAAATAATTCATAATTTATTATAATTTATATATAATAATATTATAGTTTTTTTTTTGGCTTTTAAAAACTTTGCTTAGAGGTTTCCTAGCGAAATACCCAAAAATTCAAATTCATAGAAACCATTATTTATTTCTATTAATAATAATAATTAATAATTAATTCCTATTAATAATCCGCATCAGCTCTATTGATAGCTCATTGTGCGTGCTTCATAACATCTACATAGCGTATGTCTTATATACAGAAATTCAGAAACTTTAAAATTAAAGTCAATTCTGTTTCTGTTAGCCTGACTTATATTTTTATAAATACATATACCATTATAATTCTTATTATTATACTATACTATCATTGTGCGCCACAATTCGTGGCATTCGAATGCAGTTACCGGCATTTGTCTTTCAATTAGCCAACTGTATCGTGTGTTGGCCAAGTCGCCCCCAGTCGACTGCAGTCCGGCTTGCGCGTTTGCCAAACAAAAGAACTCACGGACTTCGTCAACTCAATAAAATCAACAATTGCCAAAGCTGATACTGAATTGATTGGTAATCGATAGAGTCGAGGGAGGATTGAGGGAGGGGTGGGTGTGGATGGGTGAGAGCGTGTTGTCACAACAGCCAGCAGCAACTCGTTCACAATGTTATCCCAGCGGCAAACGGCGGGCTTTGTGTCCGCTTCTATTGCTTCTATTATTGACGTGTGGCATGTACAAATACATATATACATATACATACATATATATGTACAGCGGCGTTTACCGAAGCAATGTGTGGATTGTAAATAATGCGCATATTGCTCATACGACTTGTTGCCGCTGAACCACTCGCTGTCAGTCGATAACGTCACACAACTGTCACAAGCAAATGACTGTCATACATTTTCATTTCATTGTATGCCCGATAAAGCCGAGCTTCTCTTTAAAGTGCACCCCAATATAGCCCCAGCGACTTATATAAGCTCACGCACACTAGCAATAGTAAGCCGATGTAATGCAAGATAATCGCCTGTTCACCTGTCATACGCTGATTTCATGCACTCTGATTAAGTTTGCTTTCAATCGGTTTATAACGTTTTCGATGAGGTTTAATGCATATATACAAACGTAATACATATATTTGTCAAGTCATTTAAGTGACTTAAATACCATTAAATGTTTGCATAAGCTCTTGCGCTCATTAATTGCCAATGCAAATAAATCAGAATTGAATCAGTTGGACTGGACAGTCAGAAATCCCCTTTTGAGTGGACAATATTATAACAGTAATATAGTATTATATATTTATATTTGCATAATGTGCTGACACTTATGGCAATGTCCAATGTCTTTATTAGAATGCATACTAAATAAATTATCTACTCAAAGATAAATACAAATAAATAAAGCAAAGCCACCCATAAGACCAGACATATATAATAGATTAAATAGATTAAATACGAAAAAAAAAAGAAAAACCTTTCTAAATGCACTTATTTATATATGTATGTATGTAGTCCTCCTCTTAGACTCTTTATATTATTTTCTAACTGTGTTGTTAAGCTACGGATTAAGAAAATCTAAATTAAAAAATAAAAAAAAAAATTAAAAAAAACTTTTTTATATTTATATTATTTTCTAACTGTGTTGTTAAGCAACGGATTTTGTTAAGCTACGAATTAAACGCTTAAAAAAATCTAAATTTAAAAAAATATATACTATATGCATATGTATATATACATACATATTTTTTCGTTGCAATTCAAACCATCCGGTTATTGATAGTCATTGTTTATTGTTTAGTATATTTATTGTTTAGTATAAGACAGATTGCAAAAATAAAATTTAAAAAAAAAAAAAAGTAAGAAAGCTCTAGTTGAGACTGCTCGACTAGGAAATCCCCTGAACCCTTCGGAGAGCTGATATTTCAATAATTCTTTGCGTCTCTCTGCTTACAAAAGAAACACACACACACACACACGCAAATACACATACAAAGACACACATAGGCACGCACGCATAAGCAGGCACGGGCTCAGCATTTAAGAGAGACAGTGAGTGCTTGAGTAAAAGTAAAAGCAAGGAGAGAAGAAGTGCAGAAGATCACTAAAGTTGTCTATGTATGTATGTGTATGCAGCAGCTTTTGTTTTGCATTTGTATTTAGGTAAAACGAAGCTTGAAAGCTCACAGCTGCAGAGAGCGCTCCCATTGGTCACTTGAAGCTCGACTGTAACGAGCGCTACCTGCTGTGTTTGAGAGAGACAGTGAGTGAGTGCTTGAGTGAAAGTGGCCCTGCATATATAAAGCGCAGCAGCTGCAGCATTTCTTCAGTCGTCCAGGCGTGCTGGGGGTCAGCGCACTAAAGCGAAGTAGAGTGCGTGATCGATTAGCTAAGCATTAAAGACGTAGAGTAACTACGTAGAGGTATTACGTAGTGGAATTACGTAGAGGAAATACGTCAAGGGAATAATTAGAAGAAATAGACAGACGAATAGTGCTAAATCGAATCAGCTCGTCACCCTGATCGAGAATATATTTGCTTTGTGGGGTCTGCCACGCCTCCTTCTGCCCATTGCATATATTTCAACAAAACCATTATACCCTGATTTTCCATTTTCAATGGGTTCAGGGTATAATAAATAAATAAAAATTGCAAATATAAAAAAAATAAATAAAAAAAATAAAAAATAAAATTTAAAAACAATTTTTTCAAGAGAATATAATTTTTTCGATTAACGTGACTTTTTATATAGATAAATTAATTATCGAGACTCTACTGTATCTTCCTATAATAATTTCGTTCTCAAAGATCAATTTGGTTGTCAAATAGAGTGAGATTTTCACAAATTCATTTGAATTCATTATTCTGATGCCGACTTAACAATCGATTTTTTTAGG